>CM075821.1:33579263-33712874 GCA_037975025.1 Excoecaria agallocha | reverse complement strand
GACCCATATAATCAATTCGAGTTTTTGGGCGTTACATCTATAGAGTTGCAGAGTGAAATCAAAGGATTCACCTTGAACCCCGGTAGCTGAGAAACTGAAAACACCCTCAGCTTCGCATTTCACGAAAATGTCTTTGGCGTCAGGTAATGCGATGGTTAAGTACACCTTATCAGAGCGCTGAGCCCAAAGAACCTCCGAATGGCGATTGAACAACTCGAAATCAAAAGAAACTGTTTTATTTTCACCCTTTACTCGAAACCAAAAGAAATTGGTCTGCGAAAAGAGAGAGCATGAAAATACCTCATTTTTTCTTGGGAAGGTAATTGATGTCAGAAAAGAGATGTCGTTGAAGAAGGTAGAGAACACTTTAGTCTTTACCCTACTGTGAAGAATAGCAGATTCCTTTCTTCGTTCGGTAGAGTTGGTGAGGATTAAAGTGTCGGCTAATAGCAAAGGCATAAGAAGTTATTTCAAGAAATAAACCCTTATTAAGAAGATCTTACCTATCAAAATATAGCTTCAGGTATCACAATAAGAGAAGAGAAGCTTGAAATAGTCTGTGAAAAATAACGAGCAAGGTCGTAGTTTACAAGAATAGATGGCGAAGAGAGAGAGAGGAGCGACTGATGAGGGAGAAGACACGGGTAGAAGAAAATGATAAATTTATAGCTAGGGCAAATTATAAAGTAGCAACCAAAATAGCAACGAAATTTAAAATCCGTTGCTATTTTCGTTGCTAAAATAGCAACGAAATTTAGATTCCGTTGCTAAATTTTGTTACAAAATTTTTCCCATCTTTTGGAACAAAATTATTCATTTTCGTTGCTATTTTAACAACCGAAAATAAATTCGGTTGCTATTTAGCAACGAAATTCTATTTCGGTTGCTATTTTAGCAACCGAAAAAAATTTCGTTGCTATTTAGCAACCCAATTATCTTCTAGTAACGAAAATTAAATTTCGTTGCTAAATTAGCAACGAAAAAAAAATTCTGTTGCTATTTTTCGTTCCAATTTTTTCTGCCATCTATTGGCGCCTTAATTAGCAATGGAATAGTGATTCCGTTGCTAATTTTCGTTGTTGAATTTTGGCGCCAAAAATTTCCTCCACTTTTAGCAATAGAAGATAGCCAAAAAAATTTTCGTTGCTAAATCTATAAAGTTTAATCAATTTTAATTTTCATTGCTAAATTGCAACAGAATTGATTTTTCGTTGCTAATTTAGCAACGAAATCATTTTCGTTGCTATTTTTTCATTGCTATTTCCAAATTTTCTTGTAGTGCTTGTAGAAGTTGTTGTCCTTATTGAATAGAAATCGGTTCATAATTTATTATAAATAACATATGAATTTAGTTTATTCATAAAAATCAAATTACCAAAGACATGTTACCATTATTTATTATTTTTATCGCAAAAATTTAGAAATTTTTTCAATAATATCATTAGTTTTGTGCATTTTGTATACTTTAAAATTTTATAATTTTATTTACACTCTACAAATGGATTCTTTATATTATTAATAAAAGTTTAATTTGCATTAAAATAATAATAACAATATGAATGTTTCAAAAAAATAATAACAATATGAAAATATAACAGTGTACATTTGCCTAAGAAATTAAATGGACTGGGCTGGGCTGGCCCATTGCTTTTGCATTGTTTTCTCAATAGCCCAAGGGTGTGCACTGCGTCCTAATGCAAATAATCACAACCGTCCAATGGAAAAAAAACTAAGAAATCTTGACCCTTCGTTCTATTATTTTAAGCCATCTCAATAACCAAACCCTAGGGTTTCTGTGTGCTCTGAGAAGCGTGGAGAGCTTGTCAAGGGACTCGTTCGCTCTCTGTAGCTGATTACATCGACATTCGCTTCTCCTTCTGGTATGCGCCTAATTCTGTTACTCTCAGGGTTGCTTAGTTTCCTAGAAAATGCGAGAAAAATAAAATATGAATATTGTTCTGTCTGTAAAAGTTGTTTGGATTTTCCAAATCTTATACTCTCTAAACTCATGAGAATGGTTTATTGTTCTCGGTATTTATTATATTTCGAACTCTAAAAAGTAATTGCATTGTTTCGTTTTGGTTTTCCTTAGTTTACTTTCTTATTGATCAATTATCCATTCTGCGAGAAAATGTTCTTACTGTACCCATAATGCACTCGTTTTCTGTGAAAAGAGGAACCAAAAAGTTATGTTGAATTTAAAACTTTGTTGTACGTAATGTGAATGTGTATAATATACTCGTTCAAGTGCAGTGTTATTGAGTTCTGCATGGACGAAATGCAACTCAGATTACATGTTCCAGTTTTATTTCTCATATTCTGACTCACTCGCACTTTTTTTTTGGTTGCTATTTTTTCTCTGTGCCAGTACTGTGGAGATGTACACGACCAAGCAGAAGATTCACAAAGATAAAGATGCCGAGCCCACCGAATTTGAGGAGTCAGTTGCACAGGTTCGTAAGTGCTTTTGTTTTCAGATTTCTAATGTAAATCAAAATTTATTCTGTGTTTTCACATGATCTGTTCTGTTTTCTTGTTGTAGGCACTGTTTGATTTAGAAAATACCAACCAGGAGTTGAAAAGTGACATGAAGGATCTCTATATAAATTCAGCAGTGTAAGAATAGCTTAATTGATGCTTGCATTATAGCAAGCTTTTCTCTTTCCTTTTCGATATTCAACTCTACTATCTGCCTTGCAGTCAAATTGATGTTTCTGGGAACCGGAAGGCTGTGGTTATCCACATTCCTTATAGATTGAGGAAAGCTTACAGAAAGATTCATGTGCGACTTGTGAGAGAACTTGAGAAGAAGTTCAGTGGGAAGGTAATTATATACTCATGCTGTTGGGTTCTCTTCCAGTTATCATTCGGTAGAAAGATAATGAGCCACTGGTGTTTTACATTCTACATTGGAAACTTCTGTCTCACCAATACTGAGATATCCTACTTGTAAGAATTTTGATTAAATTTTAGTTAGTACCTTTCCTATTAGAAGCATTTTACCAATCCATTTCAGGGTGGTCTCTATGCTGTAGATGTACAATAATGTTTTTAATTTAGAATAAAAATTGCATAGTTTTTCTTTGGCAGCTGTTGTTGATAAAGCAACGAGAAATTGTTTTAGGGATACATAACAAATGCCAAGTGTTGAATTCTTTTATATGCAGGTCTAACTGTTTGTATTTCTCCCTTCTTATCTGGCTTACATGTTATCAATCATGTTGTGTAATTATTGTTATGCATTTCTTTCCAAGTCTTAACTTCATTTTCTGCTTTTTCCAAGTATGATGTCAATCAACCTTGGGCATGACTTAGAGAAACTTTTTCTTTCTTTCTTTCTTCTTCTTCTTTTTTTTTTGTATTCTCAATTGGCCATAAGTGTCGTATCATGAAAATTGTAAGCTAAGAGTAAACCATTATTGAAAAGCCATTTTCACAATTTATTGTTGTGATATAGATTCATCTCACTTTTAACTTGTAAATTGTTTATTAGGATGTAATCCTTATTGCCACTAGGAGGATATTGAGGCCACCAAAGAAAGGTTCAGCTGTGCAAAGGCCTCGCACTCGCACTCTCACTGCAGTGCATGAGGCTATGTTGGAGGATGTGGTACTGCCTGCTGAAATTGTTGGAAAGCGCATCAGATATCGAATTGATGGTTCCAAGATAATGAAGGTGATTGATTATATGCATTAACTTTTACTGAACAACCATAAGATCTAATGTATAAATTCACAACAATACACATATTTACCTATAGTTCAGTCCATTTACTGCTTGATTTTCCACTATTTTTCAGTTTAAGAATGTTTTATTCTGGAAACGAATGGTATTCAATCATTTATAATGGACCTTGTAAATAGTTAAGTGTCATGTACTTATTCTTATTCATATGCTAATTATCCACCTTGATGTACAGGTTTTCTTGGATCCAAAGGAGCGAAACAACACAGAGTACAAGTTGGAAACTTTTGCTGCAGTGTACAGGAAGCTTTCAGGCAAAGATGTAGTTTTCGAGTTTCCAGTAACTGAGGCATAGAAAGGCTGAGAGCTGCGACACCTTTTGGATAATTTTTCGCGGACAATTTAAATTTTGACTTAATGATTTGCAGACAATTTAAAATTTGACTTAATGAGTTGATTTAGCAATCTGATGTTTGTGGTGGATTTCATTTTGTTCGTGTTGATCAATGTTGAATACTGAGTTCGCAATCATGGTTTTATTATTTAAACTACGGAAAAAGCCAATATTAATGCAGCCTGATGTTTGGAGTTCAATTAAGGACGGTTTGTATGGCATTGAAAACGAAACTCTGCTTGAATAGAATATTGTAAGATACGAGGTGAAAAGGATATTCATTGCTTAACTTTCTGGTATTGAAGACTTGTGGGAGGAATTATTATCCTTGACAGTAAAGAAACAATTCAATTACTAATGTTCGCTTAGTGCTCTTATTCGTGTCAAATTCGAAGTAGGTAACTGTTGTCATCTTGTCTGCACTTTGCCTTGTGAGCTTCATAATGAAGCTACTGTGCATGCGGAGAACTTCATACGTTTCTCAATTTAATTCCACTAATAAATTTCTAAATTAAACAAACTGTATCATATTACGTCCTCAAGTAGCAATAATTAGAACTCTTAAGAAAAATACAAAATCCAGCATGGCTTGGATGATGTCAGATTAATTATATATATCAAGTTTGTGATTAATCTGCACTAATTTTATTTTGTGGGAGTGAAGACCTTGTCTTCCATAAAATGAGACGGCAACTGATGAGCGCGTGAAATTGCCAATTGTGTGTCGATGTATAGCTCCAAACGAATACCGGACTTCTTTGAAGAGTAGCAGAAGAGTTGCACTGAAAATAAAAAAGAAGAAACACCGAGCCATGTTTTCTATGGCAGTTTATGACAGGTATATATTACTATCATAGGCACCTGTTGGCATCAAATTTTATTTTAAAGAGAGGACAAAAAACAATTGATATAAGATCAGAAAGTACCTCAAGACAATATCACAAGTCCAAGGTACATTGCCCCACAAAGAATAAGAAAGATATTAACCCCCTACAAGATATAGACAAGTAAAATTACATTCTTAGTTATTTGGCACCCTAAACAAAATCAGGCATAGATCAAGCATTTCAAACCATGCTCACCAAATGATGCCCCACCCCATGCCACTACATGGGCAAGGACAAACTTCTGCAAATTTTTCAGCATCACTAGAGCGGACTTGACGGGATATCAGATCATCATAAATGTATATATCACCAAAAACATGTTAGTAAGACTCGATAACTCCATAAACAAAAAGGCTAATCATATTTGATTGGTTTTACTCCATACCATAAACAGAAAACAAGCTATTCATTACACCTGCAAGGGTAAGCAATGAACAGATCACATCAATTCCTTGCAGGGAGACAGTGAAAACTACGATGATGAATTGAAAACAAATGTAGAACTGCATTTACCAATGAACAGTATAATATACCGAAGAATATGAACTTTTGTTGTTTCTTGAAGGACCCAAATCACCCCAAGAAAAAGAACAAACCCTGATGGCTCAACATGTAAATATGGCATTATGCATTGAATATTGCAGCTTGTTCAATAATAGGCAGCTAGATCTATCCAGATTACTGTGACACATACCAATACATAGCCCTCGAAGAGTCCACTGTGTAAACAATATAGAAATATTTGCAATATAAGAACAGATAATATTACGTATCTGACTTTATCTGATAGACACAAATAAAATTTCAACTTATATAATTTCTGAATGAAATAGCCAAAAAATAAAAATCTGAACAGATACCCACAACGCAAAACAAATTACAAGTGGACTGCGCTAGAGTATGGGCATAGGGGGTATTTTTTTATTGCTGCAGTCACTTACATTTTTAGCTACCAGGAGTACCACAAGTAGAGCAACAACAAAACATCCAGCTGCAATTCTTGATGTAAGAAGACTTGTGTATGCTAGAATCAAAACCATTCCCCAAAAGGAAGAACCAAGATCTGGAATAGAAGCAAAAATATGAAAATGAATTGCAGCAAGCAATAATGATCATAGTCAATAACTTAGGAATAAGAGAGCAAAAGTTCTAAATCTTGTATAGCACATCTTAGATATAAGGTATAAATGTAATTAATACGCATTCCCTGAATTTATTAAAAAAAAAAAAACAAAAAAGAAAAAAAAGTGCCAAGAAGCCAAGGGATAAAGAAGTTACATCCGGCTGGCAAGATTAACCAGTATACACCACCACGAGTTTGTGTGGTGCCACCTTCATCTGCATGAACCTGAATCCCTTCTACCTGGAACAAAGACACGCGTAAATCCCTATCAAGTATGTCAGATGATAAACTTATCCACTCACATGTTAATGTTTATCTTTGGCTGACTTAACCATCAGAAACATTGGGTATGGAATATACTATGCTATAAAAATTTATAACAACATGGTGCTGGCTATGTATCTGTGAACTAAATGGAAGCTTTTGCCTTGTATCTTAAATAATGTGAAAAAAATTAAATTTTGTGCTACCAGCAGCACTTCAATTAAGTACTTCATTGCTGGATATATTATTGAACTACTGAAATCCACATTTTTGTAGAATGAGCGAATGTTGTCTATGTCCTGTATCCTAAATAAGGTAGAGGGTCATGTATTATAGAGTACCATGAACACATTAAGCTTAGGCTCCTTGTTGTTTTATGAAGAGTAATATCCATAAAACAAGATCATGAAATGTGACTGCATGTTTATAGAATATAAACATAATCGGAAACATTTGAGTTTAAAGAAAACAAATTCATTTCATTACAGTCAAGTAAACATGCACATGTGTTTTATATCTTTCTTTATTGGTGTCGTGTCCAAATGGCCAAAACACATTTTAGATCGACTAAAATTTCCTTGAACCACACAAGACAAAGGATAAACATAGGTGTCACGGGACTAGAACTAAACATGGGTGTTACATGTATAAAAAGAATAAAGTGTAATCAAATAAAAAGAATTCTTACATGGCCACATGTTCATTTACAAGCAATAGCATGGCTTGCCTCAGGAAGGAATACAGTCACAAGCTTGAATGGTCTCAGAAGTACTGTTCTCCATAACTACGAATAAGGAAAGAAAGTACGATGCATATACTTTGACAAGTATTGGTGATAATAAAATTTACTACTAAAGCATGCAATTAAATTGGACAAAATCTCAGAATGTTACTTTGGTTAAAAAGATCTAGACCTTTTTAATTTAGTGAAACAATTCCAATACAGAAAAGAAGTTCAACTGGATTCATGCAATACAAAGATATTCATTACACATTAATTTTTACAATCGTGGAGACAGAGAAATCAAATGCAGTTTATATCTCCCAATAAATAGATTGAAGTCATGAAGACAGAAAGCGGCAACTGCATAGGGAATTTACTGATATTTCCCCAAATATAGGAAAGTATATGCAGTTGGGATTTGGCTCTTTCAAGTATCAAATAGATATTACTTTTGAATTTTCAATAACACTAAACTACAGTTTTTCTGTTCTTATAATATTTACTTTAGTTCAATTTGCACTTTAAACAACATTTAAATCCCTTCTTTTTCAAACCAAACAACTTTCTAGTCCTGAAAATTTAGAAGCCAAGGAACAAATTTCATTTAAACGGAGTGAGATTCAAAATTTATTTTGCTTAAGAGTTGAGGAAGTATAAGGATGCAAGTTTTTGATTGTGAAAGTTCAAACGATTCCTAAAAAAGTGAGGATTGAAGTGAATAAAGCATCAAGAAGTTTTCAATTTACCCTTGAGGGGGTATGAGATTTGAGAAGAAAAACCATGTAGTCTGAATGCAAATATTCATAAATATATATAATCAAACAAAAAGAAAAAAGAATTTCTTCTTCTTTTGAAAACTAGGAGAAAACCTTAGTGAACTAACAACTCAGTGAAGAAGAACACTGACTAAATGCATTAATAAAAACCCACTTGCATTTCAGTGAATTATTACATTGTCATTTCACAGAGAGTAACAATGCCAATTGCAAACTGAGAAAGTAAAGATCCATTTTTGATAAATGGGGGACCATTCATCACTGAAAGACAAATATACCCATATCAATCCAAGGTCTCAACTTTTGAAACAACAAAATAACTTGAATTGTTTGGATTCAGATCAAATGGGTTGAACTGGCTTATAAAAAAGAATGAAATAAAATGAAAATCTGAAATGCAGCTTCAGTGAAAGCTTAAAAGCAGTTAAAAAGAGAGAGATATACCGCAAGTATAACAACAGTGCAGACAGAGACAGTGACCAGAAACACTACTTGCTCATGATTGCAACTCCCAATTTGGCCTCATCTCTCTCTCTCTCTGAGTTCTGTGATCCCCACAAATCCCACTGCCTTGATCTCTTCTTGATGCTTGTTCTCTCACTACTTAGGTTTTTGGGTGGATAAATATATATTATATACAGAGAGAGAGGGAGTCTCTAGTCCTGACGCTGGAGGTTGGGGACGGATTAACTGGAGAAGCACCGACCAGTATAAATCTTTCAATTTGTTTTTGTTTTTGTGAAACTTTCAATTATTTCTTTTACTTATTTATTTGATTGCTTTGACCATTTGTGTCCCTTAAATTTAGGATATGATTGCTTGATTATGCAACTTAAATTACAATAATAATATTTCTTTGTTTCAACTCCACATTTTGTACATGAAAACAAAAGGACAAACAATATATTAAGACATACATCTGCAATAAAGGACAAATTTATGTCCTAATATCTCTTAAAAAGATTTTCTCCTAAACGGTGGAAAAGGAAAGTAAATAAAATTATAAAAATGGGTAGATAAATGATCTCGTGGCTCATCTCCTCATCTCCTTCAAATAGCATACTGTCATCATCATTCATTCCAAATATGTTTGATATTAATTGAGATTGATTCAATGGCTCCACTCTACATGATCAACCATTAGAAAATTCAGGTTAAACTAATAAGTCTCTCTGGAGTATATGCTAGTTATATCAAGATTGGCATCCTTCTCATCTACATAAATGAAGGTTTAATATATATATATATATATTGGCATGTCTTATGTAAAAGAAATTGCTCCGCAATTTGCTATTTTAGGAGATAATTAGAATTTTTATCAAATGTATAATAAAATAACTGCAAAGTTTAAGATTGTAAAATAAGTTTTTTACCATTTTAAAGAAAAAAATATATATTAAGCCATAAATAAATGAATTAATATTGCTTCTCGTGTTGACGTTTGGGATTAGATAATCAATAGACCTACAGGCTGCAGCATATGAGAATTTTAGAAGGCTGCTCCAATTGTCAGAGCTGTTGACTTTCATTGCTATCAAAATCATACACTTCAGCCCTTGTTTTGCATCCTGAAATCGAGTTTTCCTTCCTAGTTGTTTCTAACGAACAAGATACTAGCAATACTAATCAATTATTTTGTTCTTCCTTTTGAAAAGTAGGTTGCCTGCAGCATTGTCGTCTTGTGTTCGGGTCAACCAAACAATTGATTTTTCAACAATCCCATGATGATGGAAAAGTTCTATTTTAACGACACCATAAATCCAGTTCAGGTCGTATTCAATAATAATTTTTCTGTGCACATCTTACGTACATAGACTAGTCATCCTTTCTTTCGGAACACTAATGTTAATTAATAATAATAAACTATCAAGAAGACCATGCACAGAAATAACTGGGCAGCATCTGAATTTTACAAGGCATAATTACAAATTGAAAACCTGAAATGATGGTCGTTTGATAAACTGCACAAAAATATATTGCTTCTAAGCAAAATGCCCACTAGCACATCATAAAATTTACATGGGAAAAAACAAATAAGATGGAACATATTATCATAAAGAATATATGCTATATACGCGAGATCAATAAAGCTATATCAACTTGGTGACCAACGCTTGGGGTGCAAAAGAAGAAAAAAAGAAAAGAATGAACCGCAGCTAAATTACCATTGAATTCTGATTATAGTTATCTACCTTCATCAATAGAAGAAACAGACATGGAATTTCTAGAATAATCCTCAACAAAACTATTACCTCCAGAAGCTTTTGTGATGCCAGTGCTCGTGCTGCTGGCATTAGTATTATTGTTGGTATTAGTGAAAGCGGAAGTGGTGGTGGTCGTGCAATACATTCGACGGCCTAGCATTCCAGGTTTACCAGGTCGAGGCAAACTAAATGAATCGCTCAAAAGCATTAGATGAACTGAGTTCATATCAGGTCTCTCTGCAACAGATTGCTGGCAGCATAATAATCCTAGTTGAATGCACATTTCTGCCTCATCACGATTGCACTTAGAAAGGCTTGGATCAACTAAATCTAATGTCTTTCCTTGTTGATAGAGGCTCCATGTCTGCTCAACAATAGGATCAAGTAAGTTCATTTACTTAATTGATTAATGAAAGGAAAACAAGAGAGACATGAAAACCAGGACTCAGTTGCACAGCAGGAATAACTCCAATTTGGTAGTTATATTCAAAATTTTTGTTGAAATTGGACTAGCTTTGCCACTTAAATGCAGAATTAGTATACTTCATATGCCTAAGCCATACATCTCGACTTACAGCTAGCCACATTGCTCCTAGCGGCGACCCTCTTCAGAATTGTAATCTAACTTGTCCATACTCTGCCTCATAGTCTTGGAATAGGAATATGTGGCTTAAGCATGTATTCTATCTATATCACCACATTTACAGGCTTATTTTTGCAGTTCATGAGTTACATTGCCTAGTTGCAACAAGCAGAATACAGATCAGGTGCAACATTTTAAAGTAATCATCTGGGTACAGAAAGAAGGCAGAATATTTCTTTTCTAATCAGTTCATGACAGCAACTTCCTTTCCCTCTAAATCAGAACTTGCATTTTTATTGAATGACTGTTAATTGTGTGAAACCAGGCATACAAGGGAGGTATTTTCTACATTGCAGACCCTATATTCTTGACTTTGGATGAAACCAGAGAGGAGACCTAATATTCTATGCAAAACTTGGACTTACAAACCAAGAATTGTCATGCATGGCGAAAACAAAAGTCTAATAAGGTCAATGTTACTGCTTTGTAGTGCTCCAGAAATAATAAATGAAATAGAATTATAAAAAAGTAAAAACCAATTTGCTAAACAAATGAGTAACTAGTTTATTGACTTAGTTTTAGGTTGTAAATTAGAAGCATCAACGATTAGATTTGGTTTGGACTAGGTCAGTTACCTAATCAATGAGCAACCCTTACAACTTATGCGTCAGAACTCTCGATAAAACTTACATAGCTCAAGATTTCTGCCTGTTCACCGCCAAGTTTGCTGTCATAATTTCTTCTCCCACTAACAATCTCTAGTACCAACACTCCATAGCTAAAAACATCACTCTTCACCGACAAATACCCTTGAATTGCATATTCAGGGGCCATGTAGCCACTACATCAACAAAAGATACGAGTCAATTTGTTGTGCTCAGCATATCAAGAACTTGCAATAAACATATGTATGCATATGTGAGGCTAATATCATTTGGAAGTACTAAAAAGCACAAATTTACTCACTGTGTACCAGAAATCTTGAATGTATTTAAGTGCGTGTCATCACCGGGGAAAAGCCTTGCCAGGCCAAAATCTGATATCTTGGGATTTAAATTCTCATCCAGCAAAATATTACTGGCTTTGATGTCTCTGTGAATTATCCTTTCAGGGGCTTCTTCATGCAGGTAGAGAAGACCTCTCGCAACTCCTGTAACTATTTTAAACCGAGTTGTCCAATCAAGGGAAGCTGACTTCCTTTTATCTGAGAGATTCCAACACTTCAACTGTTAGTCCTAGCCTTAGCAAAATTGAAGCTTATTCTCTACTACAGTTTCAATTATTTTACTTAAGAAATCCCAACTAAGAACTAGCTTTTTACCAAAAAGCATGTAATCAAGGCTTTTGTTTGGCAGAAATTCATAAACAAGCATCTTCTCAGGTCCTTCCACACAACATCCTAACAGAGTGACCAAGTTCTTGTGCTGCAGTTTCAATAATAGTTTCACCTCATTAGTGAATTCTCTCAGTCCCTGTCTTGAAGTTAATGAAAGCTTCTTTATAGCAACTTCTTGACCACTTGGCATTAATCCCTGTAAAAGAAACGTAGTTATCAAGTCATTATCATCTGTGGCAGAAACACTAAGGCTAAACCCATCAGAGCAGAACTAAATGTAATGCATAGCCTTGCTTCGACATAAAAGAATGACATATAGTCAACAAGGCAACAACTACAAATATTTGAAAAGAAAAACAGAGAGATTCAGCCATTTGTTTGGAGCACAAATGAAAATCATTGTAAATTTTCTTGACCTGAGATGTATACATCTCTCAGCCTGATTATATAGCTAAAGGCATAAGTTTTTTCTATTTTTTCTGCGCAGCTCTGGACCATGCCTTCCATCTTGAGGTAATCAATGGTGCATCACTGTCACCATATTTCGCTCTTTCAAGTCCCATATGCTAAAGTTGAAGTCAGAAACATAAACAATTATTTGGAAAAAAAAAATAAAAAAAAAGCTATTACAAATAAACTCATATAAATTCAGGGCCAAGTTCAGGTTTAAAATGTATTCTTCAAAGGTGAAATTAGTTGGTTTAGACAAGTCGACAAGCAAAAATATTTGATAGAACATCTAAATCTCTGAAATTGAGAAAATAACTTGTCAATTATGGTTAACTTGTCAATTATAATAGGATACCAACACAAGAATATGTCTAATGCCATTATAAGCCAACGAGATGTAGTAAATAATATTTTACTATTTTACAAATACATATTGTTGGAGCATCAAATAAAAGCAAGAAAAAAAATTAAATTGATTTTTTTTGAAGCGTAAAGTTTGGAAAATGAAATAAATCTCACAACAATATTTTAAATTGGACTACATTTTATCCTAAAATTTTAAATTGAATTAGACTTGGTCCTGCATTTTATCCCTGAAACTGAACTTGTATATCCTAAAATGTAAGAGTTCCACAGGCAAGCCTTGAATTATATGTATAAACAGATTTGAACTTTTCACATAGCTTACCACAATATTCAAAACATATTCTTATCAACCCTTAGATTCATATTCATAACACAATAATTTGAAAAAAAAAAAATTCTGAAAAGGCTTAAAAAGAAGGAAAATTAATATGCTAAAGGACATAACTTACAGCGAAACAGATGAAAGGTTTATAACGACCAATATTTTTTTTTTTAGAAATTCAGCTATTATATAGCTAAAGAGCTACTACTGTGTACCTTGTAGACGGGACCGAACCCTCCATGACCGAGCTGGTTCAATTCGGAGAAGAAATTTGTAGCAATTTGAAGCGTACGGAGATCGAAGAAGAGGTCAAAATTATTGGAGCTGTCATCGGCGTCGCCTGCACGAGCAGCTGTGGCGCATTTGAGTCTTTTCGCCAAGCAAGCGCAGAGATTTGAAAACAGTCCCATCAAGGCGTCCAACGAACCTCCGCCTTGGCTAGGAGGAGGAAGTGGTGCTGAGGATCGCTGTCCAGGTTTATCACAAATATGAATTGAATGTGTTTTTCTTTTTCGTGTTGGGAATGAGAAGAGAGTTGACCGAGTTGAGTTGATTTGATTTGGATTTAATGCCAGCAAATTTAAGTTTTTGTTCTTCCAACTAACTACGCGGGTCCATCTTCATTGTATCCTCTTTTCTCTTAGGACCTTCAGAAATGATTAAACAGACATCATCATATCATTTTCAGGTTTTGCCTATTCCTTTTTTCTTCTTATTATTAAAATGTTAATTTTCAAAACTTAAAAAAAAATTAATGCAATCTCAAAATTTAAAAAATAAGCTTGTCTTGATATTATGAATATATTTATATATCAGTTTGTTATCTTTTCATGTTAATTAACAAAAAAATAATATAGTAAAATTATTAATATTTTTTACAATATTAAAATATATTAATTATTTTTTAATTTATATGTTAAGAGTTAAAAGTAGGGATGAGCATGGACCGATTAATCGGTCCATTAACAAAAAAATTAATCAGTCCATTAATATCGATTTTTTAAAATTACTAACCATTAACCAGTCCGTTGCATTCGGTTAACCAGTCTATCGATTTCGATTTTTCGGTTTGGTTAATCAATATTTTTTGGTTAACCATTAAAATTTATAACATAAAATTATTAAAAAAAATTAGAAAAAGTTCAATTCAATTTCAAATGTGTAAAGTAATTTAATATAAAAATTACGAAACAAACATAATTTACTAGTCAAAATTCATGTTATATAGATTAATAGCTGATATTATAAAATAGATTTGATATTTGTTGAAAATTAGAATATGTTTGATTTTAAGTTAAATAAAAATTTGAATAATATTAAATGTTATAATATAAACTCTAAAATATAAGAAAATATAATTACATGCTATTAAGTAAAATATGAACACCAATATATGATAAAAAAATAATATATATAAAAGTTAATCGAATACTATATATAAATATTACTATATAACTAAAGAAAATGACATAATATAAATTTAGTTTAATATAAAAAAATAATATATATAAAAGTTAATCGTATACTATATATAAATACTACTATATAATTAAAGAGAATGACATAATATAAATTAAGATATAAAAATAAAAATATATTTTAAAATATTATTTTATGTAAATTTTAGAGAGAAATAGAAAAAATTAAAGATATAAAAATTATATATATATAAACCGGTTAACCGTTGACTAACGGTTAACCGATACCTAAAAACCTAAACCGTAATCATTAACCAAAAATATAAAAATTAAAAATCGTAATCAAGTCCATCAGATCGATTAACTATAAAAATTGGTTTGATTTTAAATCAATATTACGGTTAACTATATTTTCGATTTTTTTGCTTATCCCTAATTAAAAGTGATTTTTAAAGAATAATTTAGATGAAATGCTTTCAAGCAAGTGAAAGATATATCCGTGAATATTTTTAACTTTGGTAGTTTAATCAAAAGTTGGGTTGTCCTTTAATTATTAGGTTCTTGAATCATCCAGCTATAGGGGTGTGCAGCATTGGTTCGGTTCAATAACCAAACCAAAAACCAATTTTTTCATAATTTTATCAACCAAATCGAACATAACTATTTAAATAACCAAATACTAAACGAATTAAATTTTTTGATCGATTTGGTTTGGTTAATCGAAAAATCAAAAATTAAAATTATTTTTAAAAAAATTATATCTAAAAATTATACAAAATTACAAATCATTATATACTAAAATAAAAACATCCAAATTATAAAAAATAAAAGTTCAAATTAAAGATATAATCCCAAAATATATAATAAATAATACAACAAAAACTGTTGAATAAATTTTTTCATTCTATCAATTTTCTATTCAATTGTCAAAATTCCAAATTATCACATAAAAAAATAAATATTAATAGTTGATAAATATATTCATATAATTTTCAACTCAAAATAAAATAATTTATATGTACAAAAAAATTATTCAATTAAAAAATTCAAAAAATTACATAATTAAATAGAATTTCGATCGATTTGGTTTTTCTACGGTTTTTTCCTCCAAAAATCGAACCAAACCGAAATAATGAAATTCCTTAAAATTTAAAACCGAACCAAAAAATAAAAAACCGAAGCAAATTAGAAAAATCGGTTGGTTTAGTTCAATTTTTTTATTTGAACCAAAGTTTGCTCAACCCTACCTAGCTAAATACTTAGGTGCGTTTGGTAAATTTAAATTTTTTATTTTTTAAAATTTAAAAATTATTTTTAATTTTTATTATCTTTTTTAAAAAATTATTTAATATATTTAAAAAATGTATTATACTTTTTTTATTATTCATGTATATTTTTTAATTATTTATGTATATTATGATAATAATTCCGACAGTGGTGGTGGTGGCAATGGCAATAGTGGTAGTGGCAACAGCAGCAGGGACAATGGTAGCGGTGTGGTAGTGATGGTGATGGTGGTAGCGGTAATGACAACTGCGGCGGCGATAGTTTAGTGATGGTGGCAGCGACGATGATGGTGGTGATAACAATGGTGGTGGTGGTAGTGATAGCAGCAGTCTAGTGGTGGTAGCAGCGAAAACAACAATAACGATGGTGACAGCGGCGGTAGTAATGGTGGCGGAGGTTTGATGGTGGCGATGGCGACAATAGGGATGCTCATGGGGTGAAAAATTCCCGACCTGAACAGGACAAAAAATCTCCGAATTTTCCTCCTACGGGGATGAGGATGGGGATAAAAAAATTTTCGTTTTTGATTTTGGGGCAGGGGCGGAGAATGGGGTATCCGCTCCCACGGGGATCTCCACCCCAAGGTATTATTACAAATATATCCCTATATTTTTAGTTATGAGAATTTAATTGATTATTTAATGATTAATTTCTCCTTTTGGCAGATTGACTCTATATATGAGAATTTAATTGATTATTTTAGTACTATGAGTTGTTAGTATTATTTATTTATTGGAGATTTGTAAAAAAAAATTATGCATTTATTTCTTTTATTATTGTAACTTAATTAAGTTTTGGTTATTTGTATTTAATTTTAGGATTATTAAATTTTAAATTATAATTAATTTTAAATTTATCAATGGTTAAAATTTATGTTAATTTAAATTGTTATTGATTTTAGATTTTTTATTTATTAAATGTTTTATTTTAATTTTAATTATTTGTGAAATATTATATTTTAAAATTAAAATATTATTTTTTCGCTGGGAGTGGGGATTTCAACGGGGAGAGGAAGGGAAAAATTTCCTCCCCGTTATTGAATCAAGGGCGAGGATGGGGAATTCCCACCACTATCGGGGTAGTGAGTGGGGATACAATTTTCAGTCCCGTCCCGTCCCGTGAGCATTCCTAGGTGGCAACAAAGGTAGTTTGGTGGCGGCAACAACAATGATATTGTTGGCTAGTGGCGGTCTGGTGGTGGTGACAGTGACAACGGTAGCGACAGTGTGGTAGCGGTAGTAATAATGAAGATAAATTAATTAAATTATTGATAAAAGCAAAATCCTAAAAACCAAATTTTGAAAATTTTTAAATTATTTTTTTTTGTATGTAAATCTTTTTTTTTTATTTTTGTAAAAATAAAAACAGAAAAAAATATATCAAATATATTTTAATTTTATTTTTAAGAAAAAAATTAAAAATTGAAAACAAAATTCTCTTCGAATGCATCCTTAATTAATGATGAAAATTTGGAATAAAACAAATTTGACCTTATGTGTGTGTTTATGTATACACATGATGATGATGATGATAAATTATTATTATTATTATTATTTTGAAGTGAGATTGGTTGATCCACCGACATTTATATGAATGTTTTGTTATTTATTTTGATTTCATTTACAATATTATTATATTATAAAGCATAATTAGCTGAATAAATATATGAAGTATAATAATATTTAATTATTATTGAAGCTCAAACAATTCAAATTTGGTCGAATAAGAAAAAGAAATTACACAGAAATTGTGAAAATGAATGATTTTTACCAAAAAAATTATAAAAATATACTAAGACATTAAAAAAATAATTATAGCTATTTTTATAATCATACGATCAAACAACAACAATCCTACATAATTTTACTAAATGCTTAAATATTAATCATTAATCAGTTACCAATGATATATATTATTTGTCAGTTGTGTTCGTCAATTAAACTAAGCAGGCCCTAAATGATCATTTCCTTTCAAAATAAGTTTTTGCACGACTTTAATTATCTTCATTAATTTCCCACATTATCATAAAAAAATATAAAATGTGTTATAAATAAATAGATTTATGGATGTCCATAAATTTAACAAGTTTAAACTTTTAATTTATAACTTATAAGGCTTGATAGGCAATTTTGCCCCTAAAATTTGCCAAAAAATATAATATTACCCCTAAAATTTATTTGCGTGCAATGTTACCCTTAAAGTTTAAAATTTGAAACAACGTTATCCCTAAAATTTATTTACGTGCAATGGATCCTTTAGATTTTTTCAAGTGTCATGAAGGAATGATGAAAAAAATAAAGATAAGAATGTTTAAGATTATTATCTTATTTCTATATCTCAATATTGTGTTTGTTGTTTTATTCAAGTGTTTTTCAAGTTTTTTTTCCTTATGTGAGTAGTTATATATATTTAAATATTTGTCATATTCTAATTATATATTTTTTGTTTTTCATTTATTTTCAATAAAAGGAATACATATTTCTCATTATTTAATTGGGCCAATACTCAATAATGAAAATATATGTTTTGTTGATAGTGTTACAACACATACCGATACTAAAAAATAAAAAGTTTTTCCATCATTTAATATTGAAAGATGCTAATGTTAATATTATATCCAATAATACAAAGTTAATTGAAAGATATGGAAGAGCTATTATATTATGACCCGAAGGAACAAAACTTACCATGAACGATGCATTATTTTCTTTCAAATTTCGCAGAAAATTGAAAAGTTTTAAAGATATTCGTTCCAATTGATATCATGTGAAGAGCCAAGAGATTCTTCAATTCAAGAAATTCTCATGTGCTACTTGTTCTTAAGGTAAATTGATTATCAGACCATAATCAGCTAAAATTGGAATTGAATCCTCTGCATTTCTATAACGTATTCAGGGTGATATTTATATGTCCATTCATCCACCATGTGGACCATTTAAGTATTTATAATATTAATTGATGTATTTACAAGATAGTCACATATGTGTTTATCATCAATTGGCAACCTAGCAGGTTTGCAAGATTGCTTGCTCAAATAATTCGATTAAGAGCACAGTTTTCAGATTATACAATCAAGTCAATTTGTCTTGATAATGCTAATCAATTTATGTCTCGCGTCTTTAATAATTATTGCATGTCAACTGAAATAACAATTGAAGGGCCTATTGCACATGCTCATACACAAAATAATTTGGCAGAATAATTTATTAAATGCCTCCGGTTAATGGCTGACCATTACTTACAATAACAAAATTCTCCATTTCTGCATGGGGGCATGTTGTTTTACATGCAGCAATATTTGTACGCATTAGACCAATAAGTTATCATAAATTCTCCTCATTACAATTAGTTTTTAGTCAAAAACCAAATATTGCCTATTTTAGAATTTTTGGTTGTACGGTATATGTGTCAATTGCTCCACCACAACGCATAAAACTGAGTCCTAAAAAGCTAGGTATGAATCTCCTTCAATAATTAAATATCTAAAACCACTAATTGGAGATTTATTTAAGGCAAAATTTGTCAATTTTTATTTTAATGAAACAATTTTTCCAACATGAGGGGGGGAGGGGGGAAATAATAAGTAACTAGAAAAGTAAGTTGCTTGGAAAGCATTATCATTATTTCATTTAGATCAGCAAACAAAACAATGTAAACTGGAAGTTCGAGAGGTAATACATTTCATAAAGGCCAAATACATAAATTGACACTTTAACTTGATACCATTTTTCATTTAAATACTTCAATTCAAGAAACAATCAAATAAATACTTCAACCATTTAATTTCAGTATTATTAAACACAAATTGATGACATGGCAGTGTGTGTGAATTAAACCCAAATTAAAGCATGTGAAGCCTAAAGGCTTCCCTATTATTAACGGTAAGTCTATCTTTAACTCTCTCTTTCTGCCATTACCAATCATAGTAATGGCGACGAGTAATGGATGATTAGAAAATTGGTCATGCTTTATCTTTTTCTTGTTCCTCTTTTATAACGGTCCTGATTGTTGCTCTAATATTCCACGTTGCCCCACAACAACCCAGGCCCTTCAATGACAAATAAAACACAAATTCTTCCCTTGGTTCATTCTACAAGCGGTTCATTTCTTATACCTTTTGCAAATTTAATATTATAAGCAAAAAATTACTTGAAAAAAATAAAAACCATTGTATGGTGAAACAAAGAATGTTGAATTTTCATTCTGACATTTAGTCAAGCACTTGATGTGCATTCAGTATTCATTCAGGATTCAAATAGATTTGAACATAATCTAAGGCCAAGAAAATTCAAGGTCCTAGAAAAAAATCAAACATAAAATCCAAGAAGCCAAAAGAGAAGAATATTAGGAAGCAAAATCCATTGTAATTTGAATCAAAGCTTTCAAATCATTACTGGTGGTAAATGGTAATGTAGACACCATGACCCGAGGTAGCCTAGATCAAGGTTACCCGATGATGAGGAAGCAGTATATCACTGACAGCGGGTTCGGATCTCGAAAACTCTGATCGTGGATTTTTCACTTTCTTTTAAGGAGTTTCATGGTTCTCTAACAACTTTTGAATATTTTTGGGTGTTTTAGCAAAATGGACAAAAAAACTATTTATAGACAAACTATGGTGACAGACAGTCGTCTGTCACCTGAGGGCCGGCCGTCTATGGGTTATAACCTCTAGGACAATAAGAAATAGAGGCATTTTGGGTAATTTAGGATCTAGTGATGAGGAACGGCCGTCCTGACTCACAAACGCCCATCTTTGGGTCAAAACCCAGTTTTTTCCCTCATTTTCTTAGAATTTCAAAAGGAGAAGGTTTATAGATGGGTATCAAGTTTAGATCTTGAGGGATTTAGATCTCTTAATCGGGAGATTTTAAGATGGAATCCAATTAGAACTCTATCTTAGGTATAAAAACAAAGAGATTAGAGTTTTTGAAAGGGGGATCATTCTTTGGAAAGTGAGAGGCCATTGGAGAAGGAAGAAAAAATTTATTTTCTCTCTCTAAAAAGCTTTATGCTTCTTGCTTCTTTTAATACACAATACATAAAACGAATTTGGTACTTCTTTTAAACATCAAGAAACATGATTTCAGAGCAGAGATTTGGACTTTAGGAATCACATAGTTAGAATATCTTCTGAGGGTAATATTCTAGGCTCATTCATGTTTTCTCTCTCTACCATTTGTTCATCCAATTGCATATTTATTTGGATGCTAAATTGATCTATTCAAATTTTGATAACTAAATAACATGCTTATTTTATTGGAGTACGACTCATTTTTGGTTTGTGTGATGTGTTAGAGACATGGTTGTCAAATATTTTCTCTATTGTTGTTGCTTTGATGTTCTTCTCTTTTATCATGTAAAATGATGTAATTCTTTGATTTTAATTTGATTTAGTGTAAGTTTTAGCGTTTTGATATGTTTTAGCATGATTTGGTGTTTAGTTATCGTATATCTAGGGCTGAAATATTTATTTGTATAATCCCTATGTCTTTTCTTCTTATTCTGAAAGTTCTATTCTATTTTATAAGTAAGGGACAGGAAGAAGATGTGAGGGACGGCTGTCCCACACGCGAAGGACGGGATGTCCCTTGCACCTTTTCTGACAGTCCCTCACCTCCTTCTCGACCATCCTTCGCCTTCTTTTGGCCGTCCCTAGAGTTTTCTTTAGGATTTTTATGCATATTAGGGTTCTTTTTTATGCCTCTTATGTTAATATTTTTTATGCAATATTTGTACAATATTTGGCATGTTTTCGTCACTCTATGCGCACTGTTGTATTTACAACGGTTTCTTTTGTAAGTGTAAATTATATAGTAATTTGTTCATTTGTTCTTTTGAGCAATTTGTTTATTCACAGTCATTGAGGATGTATGAAATTCACACGGAAAGTCGTGCTCTTATTCTGATTATCTCCCCTCATTCGGGTTACCTTATCTTTCTTTAGTATATTATGCTTTTTATTTATTCTATTTTCTTTGTCAATTTATTTATTCATTTTGGATGCATTATCATTTTTTAGGGATGTAATAGGTAGTAAAAAAAGGTAATTTTCGTACATTCAATCAAAATTCATTCAAAATCATTTTCAAAAATCAAATTGGGATTTTTTTTAGTAAAAATGGACCAATGTTCGATTTCTTACCCTAAAATTTCCACAGATAAAAAGAACTTTTTTGTGAAATATGCATGAGGGAACCAATATTCCCAATCTAAATGAATACCCCGCTTTATGTATGATGTTTGTTATCTTTCTTTTATACATTATTCTTTTCTTTGGGATGATTTGGTTATGTGATAATTAAGTAGATTTACTTTATTTACTTTTATTCTTTATTATTTGCTTAGGATATTTACTTAATTCTTATGCTTTTGCACTGTGCGAGAGAAAAGAGGGGATTAATTTTAAAAATTAATTATAAACCGAAGCCTAACCAAAGTATCTAATAAGAGTAATTTTTCGAGCATCTATCTTTGCCTGGGCATCAAAAGGTTAAGATAAACTTTTCGATGTTCTATCAGGTGGCGACTTTATGATACCTACCTTTTTGGACCCACTAGTAGATGCCTTTCATGGATTGACCATCAGCAATAAATTGGGCTTAACCCTTTTTTATTGCGAAATGGCCAGTTTATAATAAAAATGAGCCTCCTTCAATCTCGAACCCTAAAAGCGGGCCTCCCAGAATAAAGCCAAAACGAGTGGCAGGCTCCGGCACGTGTCACAGGTAATATATGGTTTCATAAACTATTTCAATTTCTAAGGGCATAAATAGTAATTATAAGCCCTTTCTATTTTCTTCCTCTTCTCTTTGTTGTGATCTCTACATTTCTTCAAATTGCAACCATTTTTCTTCTTTAAACATCATTTCAAACAATTAATTCCTATTGCAATGTTTTGGCTCTAGTACACATCAGATAGATCAAAAGTGAGAGGCTAGGATTAGTTAAGCACAATGAGAAAAATTTCAGCTACTTCAAATTAGAGAAAGCAAATCCAAATGAAGCACTAGGAAAAATTAAAAAACAGCTATATAAACTCTAACGAACATATCTAACCAATTCCAAAGTTGAGTAGCCAAAAGCACTGCTAGTTACATCACCAGTAATGCCTTCAATAGCAATCGACGATGCAACTCTTCCAACCAATGACACACCAGCTAGTGCAGCTGTACAATTTACTCGTTCTCTTGTAATATGCAATAATTTAAGGTAGAGAAAGAAAGAAGAAGAAGAAAGAGAGAAAAACATGTATGGTTGTGGGGTGTTAAACAACAGTTAACACATTAACATGTGTCATTAACTTATTGGACATATTGTCATGTCATTGGGTGTGAAATGCACGCTCATTGATCTTAGTATTATTTGATAAAAAATGGTTCACAGGTACATTAATATCCCAAATTAAATGTTTATTTTATCATTGAGTTAATAGAGGTGTTTAAATGAAAATATAACAGTCAAGTTGGAGTATTAAATCATATATTTGGCCTTTGCAAAATATTGCAAATCTACTGCTAGATGCATTCATTAATTAAAGAAGAGTTATTGAATCTCATATACCAGCTGAAAATGTTCCTATTCAAATTGATATCCTTATAGGACAATTTAATATTACAAACACTAAAAACTCACACTTGAAAAGTAGTACATCAGTCAGTTTCAAAGATAAAAATCCTCAAAATAGGAAATGAGCAAGTAACTAAGATAGTTATATTTTGGAGGCGGGTACTCTTAAAGAGACTCAAAGCATAACTAATCATAAAACTCCAGAAGAGGTCAGGTACCCGAAAATAATGATAATAGAGAGATATCGATAAGTTGTGTTAACATGGGAAAAAGATGAATCGAAAAAATATAGTTATCAACAATATTTTTACATATAATGTTGTTATCGATATTTTAAAAGAAAATGAGGATCTTGAACTTAAATTTTTTTAAAAATGTAGAAATAGAAATGATTGGCTAAAATGAAAAGACATAATTCAAGCAGAATTGAATTCACTTTTAATATGTGCAGTATTTGGACCTGTAGTCCGAACACTTAAAGATATAATGCTAGTGGGGTACAAATGGGTATTTGTGCAAAAATGAGATGAGAAAAATGAAATTGTAAGAAATAAGGCACAATTTGTTGCATAAGGATTTTCACAAAGACTTGGCATTGATTATGAAGAAACATGTTCTCTAGTGGTAGATGCAATTACATTTAGATAACTTATTACTATAGTAGTTTGTAAAAAGCTTGACATGCGTCTAATGGATGTTGTTATAGTCTATTTATATGGCTCGCTTGATAGTGAAATTCATATAAAAATATCCGAAAAATTTAAAATACCTAAAATAGGTAAATATTCCCGAGAATTTTGCTTAATAAAATTACAAAAATCATAGCATATGTTGATTATTTGTTAGAGGATTTGCTAGAGGAAGGATATAATAATGATCCAATTTGTCAATGTATGTCTATAAAAAGATCAAGATCAAAATTTATCATAATTATTGTATATGTTGATTATTTAAATATCATTGGACTCTTGAATAGCTTAAAAAGGAAGTAGATTATTTAAAGAAAAAATCTAAAATGAAAGATCTTGAAAAGACAAAAATTTTGTCTTGACCTGCAGTTTGAGTATTTAAGATGAAATTTTTATTTATCAATCAACTTATACAAAAAGACCTTGAACCAATTTTATATGGACAAAGCATATCTATTGAGTACCCCTAATGGTTGTGAGATCATTAGAAGTAAATAAAGACCCATTTCATCCTCAAAACAATGAAAAATAACTTATTGGTCCTGAAATACCATATTTATCTTGCTAATAACACAAGACAAGATATAGCATTTGTTGTAAGCCTACTAGCGAGATATAGTTTTTTTTTCCAACAAGAAGACATTGGAATGGAATTAAGCATATTTTTCTACATTTTCGAGGAACAATCGATATGGGATTGTTTTATTCTAATATATCCAAATTATATTTAGTTGGTTATGCAGATGCAAGATATTTATTTGATCCACATAAATTTCGATCACAAATAGGCTATCTATTTACTTATAGAAGCATAACTATATCATGGTGATCTACAAAGCAAACTTTAGTTGCTACTTCTTCAAATCATGTAAAAATAATTGCAATGCATGAAACAAGTCGAGAATGTGTTTGACTAAGTTCGTTGATTCATTATATTCAAAACATGTGTCGCCTGCATTTTGGGCAAAATATTCCAACAATATTGTATGAAAATAATACCACATGCAAAGCTCAACTAAAAGAATGATACATCAAATGTGATAGACCGAAACATATTTCACCAAAATTTTTCTTCACTGATAACAACTCAGTAGAAACCGGACTGTTCCTGGAAAGTAGTTCCTGATTGATTGATATGCTTTTTTCAAAGCTTAAATACCGCAAGTATACGGTGTACCGATTATAGTACTTCAGATATCGATCCCACGAGGAAATGTTGATTTTAATCACTCACTATTACTACTCAATTTTAATCTTGTTCACGATGTTCAAAAATGGAAGTTAATTCTAACTACTCTATTGCATAAATTAATTAAATCCTAGATAGTATAATCAAGAAGACAATAAATATTATGAAATTAAATAATCATGCATTTGATACCATCATTTTAATTATAGTTTTTAATCTTGTTAGTAAGCCAAATTGGAATAAATTTCTAAATCACTCTCTCGACATGAATTAGATTGCCTAAGACATGCAATTAAAGTACTAATTCTCAACTCTCGTTAATGAACTAGTGGGTTTTAATTACACATTTTAAGATTAAATACCAACCTATAGCAATTATCTCCACATGTGATCTCTCTAACTATGCTTTGATAATGAATTTCCTAATAACTTTCAATAAGATGTTGCTCTCGCTAACTCTCTTATTTATGACCATTTTGTTAATTTTCAAAAAAGGAATTGCACATTGAAGGTCGTCTTCCTTAACTTATAATGATACCAATAAACTTTTAATAGAAAATACTACAATCAAAGATCAATATTATGAATGGAAATAGAAATTTGTTCATATATAATCAAATGCAAATATAATATTCATGTAAAGATTACAAGGAAGAAAAATAAAACATAAGAACAAGGAGAAGGGGATCTCTCAACCCTTTTTCCCTTCACACAAGATTTCTTCTCCCTTGCTTCTTGTCTCCTTTTCAAAACATGAAAATAAAAACTAAGGTACTAGAAGAAAATTAAATTGTTCTTAGGATCACAAAATCAAATTATCAAAATTCTCCCTTTAAAATTCTGTCCACTTGGCATATATATGCCTTTCTAAAAGTTATGTCCCTTCAAGATATCTTTTCACAAAAGTTATATTTGTTCATGAAAAATTGCATCACTTCAGAATTCTAACTGCCCATCCGCACTTTGTCGTGACCTCGCGACTCCTGTCGCGCTCACGACAAGACACGCCTCTGCTTGGCTGGCTTCGTTGGCTGTCGCGAGCTAGTCTTGCTTTGTCGCCCTCGCGACATGGCACGCTTATGCTTGACTGGCCTGGCTCTCCGCCCTTCATGCTGTCGCGAGCTCTCCCCCTTGTCGCGCTCGCGACACCTTCAATGTAGCTCATATGGATTTCTTTCCTCCACTTAGCTCCTTTAAACTTTAAATCATTCCCTTCTCCTATAAAACAAATAAAACAACTACACACACCAAAAAAAACGCATAAAAGCAACAAAATATAGATAAATACCAAAATAATAAACACAATACTAGACAAAACCACACATTAACACACAATATTTATGAGCTTTTCAAGCGTATATCAATTCCCCACACTTAAACTTTTGCTTGTCCTCAAGAAAAAACTTAGAAATGTTAGACACCATCAAAGCTCAAACACAAAAACATAAGACATGAAATATGGAGTTGTCCTTCTTAAGATTCTCACAAATTAACACACAATAGGTTTCTTAAACATAGTAATCATGAGTCAATGTCAACAAATACCAAAATAAAATCATGGATCTATAGAATCTAATACTCATGTGCCCCAAATAAGATAAACAAGAGAATGCAAAGTACAATGGTATAAAGCTCTTAAAATCTTTATTTCTTACAACATGTACTCTTATCCTAACAAGTAATACAAAATGTTGAGTTATTCTCTCTTAAATTCTGCCTTACATCACTCAAATATTTAATGGATTGTGTTTAACTCATATTTCCTCTTATACCACCACATACCATAGGCTTGTATTAGATAAAAATCTCCATCACTAGTATAAAATAATGCACAAAATCAAAAGGGTCTTTAAAGGGTTATAGCTTGGCTTAGGTTAAGGTAGGAAAATTTTGGTTAAGTAGCTCATTCATGTGGAAAATATAGCAAATACTCAAACAAGTAAGATTTTGTATTGCAAAAATTGCACTAAAGCATGATTTCTAATTATACTAATTCAATTTTCATATCCCCTTACAATAATTTTTCACTTCCCACTAGTTTTCACCGATACTCAACTTTAACTAGTTGCCTTCCTTACTTTTATTTTCATTATTTTAAAAGCAAACTAGTGTAATTATTTTTTTTTTCAAGGAAGTACTAGTGGCTTTAAATTTCAGGGATTAGACACATATTCAAAAATTCATGCTCAAAATATATCAATACTATATCCTACTCATCAAAGCATAACTATATTTTCCACATAAGGGTTCAAGCTCAAGGTTTAATTTGTTAGAAATTGGCACAAGGCTAAAAATAAGCTCATGAATAAAAGAGTTTAGGCTCAAAATGGCTACCTAAAGTCAAAAAGGTTAGGTATTTAAGCAAGCTAAAATAGGTTACTTCTAATGCCCTTATCATTTCTCATGCATATTATATACTAAATGTGATTTCAAAAATTATCTAACACAAGTTCTAGAGTAATGAATACTGGAGGAATTCTCTCAACAAGACAATAAATTTCACGTGTTAAGGCTCAAAAGCTCACCATGGTTATGAAAAAACTCTACATCATGTAAAACTCGCTATTCTAAAACACATATATAAAGAAACTTGGTCTAAAAGAACCATATACCAAAGTACTTTACCTAAACATGCCTATCCATAGAAACATAATCATATTAAAACTAAAGATCCTTAATTCTAAGTAGTAAATGTATCAAATCAACTCATAATTAACTATGCAAAGACTAATTACATATGTTAATAGGCAATAATCTCATAAAAAATAACTTCAACACACAACTTAACATAAAGCATAAAAAATTTAACACTAATCCTATATGCATACTACCAACTAGCTTCCCCACACTTAAAGGACACAATGTCCTCATTGTGTAAGGAAGACTCCACAAAACAAGACATACAATTCAGACAAACACAACACAAACAGCACGAAAACATAGCAAAAGAAAAAAAAATTAAAAATAGGAGAAGGTAACATTACTCATTGGGCCCACTTGGGGACCCCGGTGGAGAAGGCGTGAAAGGAATATTGTGGTGGCGAAAGAAAGAAAGGAGCTTACGGCTGAGGCTCTTATGACTCTTATGCATTTGCTGGACAGTCGCCTCAAGGGAATCCATCCGAGCCACCATGCTTTGATTGGCCGCCTCAATCCCATCCAACCGAGACATGACCCGCTGCAATCCAGCATTGTCCTCTTGCGCAGCACCGACACTGGGCTCATCCCGATCATCTCGACTCATGCCAAAATCACTTGCCATAGCAGCTTCTTGTTCATCATCAGCCGCATCGGAATCATCAGGTTCAGCAGCAGTAGATGTTACAGGTGCTTTTCCTTTGCCTTTGGCACGACTAGATCTCGTTTCCTGCACAAAACGCGATAAAAACTGCGGAGGCATAGCATGTCTATCTAAAACATGGGAGTTACGAAGATAACGGATATCCATTAAAGTCACATGTTCATTTTCAGCCAAAACAAAATTACCTAAATCACCTAAACACCCTAAAATAATACCGATTACCATATGACACATGCCTACAGTTTTAGTTCTAGCAATTGATGCATGGTATAACCCGTCAAAGATAAAATCTATGGAGCATGGTGTTTTACGTGATAGTAACAAATGAAGCACAAACAAGTCCTTGGATTGAACCTTGGTGCTTTCTACGCGTCCAAATAAGGCATGGCATAAATACTTATGAAATAAAAACAAGCCATTGTCCTTAATTAGTCTATTAGAGGCATTTTTGTTATTGAATTCCGCCAAGCCAGTTAGTGTTGTCCAAATTGGTCGGTGATCAAATAAATTTGAATTAAAGCGTGTTCCATTCAATGGAAAACCAAACCAAACATGAAGTTCGTCAAAACCAAATGTAAACTCAGCACCCTGGTGTCGAAATTTAAAGTGAGTCTTTTTATTATCAACATAAGCCAATGTGACAAAAAACTCTACAGCCCAATCCCTCCTAATAGGTAAATTCATGACAGAAAATTTCTCCCATTTCATGTATTTGATATATTTATCAAATTGAGCAGTCAAACCTAAATCATTAAGCAATTCAGTATCTAGATGCAACATGCCTACATAGGTTTTGGTGTTAAAAAACTTAAACTTTTTCCCTTCGTCTTCAGAGTAGATAGGGAAAGGACACTCAAACCCGGCCTGAAGATACTCAACAGGTGGTGTTGGTGGAGAACTTGGCTCGGCAACTGGCTGCTTATCCTTGCGTCCAATGGATTTTGTGCGCACCATGATGGAAATAAAGAAACCCAAGCTGAAATCACAATAACAAGTGTAGAAGAAGAAAACAAACAATACCAAAGCCAGCAAAAACACTCCACAAAAGCAAAAGAGAAAGAACAGAGGAGGAGAGAACTAAAAATTTGGAGAGAAAAACGTTTAAAACTCAAGAGTTGCTGAATGGAGAAGGTGAATAGTTTACTTAGGGTTTTAACTATATATAAGGGAAGATGAAAAGGCAGCTAAAACCCTAAGAAATTCAAATCCCGTGTCCCGTCACGACCTCGCGACTTTGTCGCGCTCGCGACAAGGCACGGTATTTGAACTAGCGAGCTCGCGAAGCGAGTCGCGCTCGCGACAAAGAGTATATGCCTTATCCTCAAAAGCAGTTGTCGCGCTCGCGATGGTGTCACGCTCGCGATAGAGCCTATTTGCCCAAATCAAGATTACATGGTCGCGCTCACGAACAGGGCGCGCTCGCGACAGAGTCTGGTGACCCGTCCCACTCATCCTTGTCGCACTCGCGACAAATGTCGCGCTCGCGACAATGATGAAATGTTCATGACTTAAATTTTAAAAATGTAATATTTTTGTATTATATATATATATATATATTTTTATTTTATTTTATTTTATTTTCATATATAAAGCAAACATAAACACCTGTAAAATAAAAATAAAAATATGTAAGTATTCTAAATAAGGTAATAATCAAAGAAAAATAAAATTATTTACTTAAAAAGAATAGAAAGTAAATGAATAACACTAAGCCAATTCTAAAGAGATAAAAGATACCTCTTTACTCTCAAATCCTCCATCAAAATATATTTTACAGCGATGCCCATTAACTTCAAACAAGTCGCCTTTGTTATTTTTTAGTTCTAGATATCCATGGTCGAAAACTTGAGTAACTTCAAAAGGTCCACTCCATCTAGACCTCAATTTTCCAGGAAATAATTTTAAGCGAGAATTGAAAAGTAAAACCTTATCCCCAGTCTTAAAACTTTTATATTTGATATGAGCATCATGCCACTTTTTAGACCTTTCCTTGTATAATCGTGCATTTTCATAAGCAAAAAGACGTAATTCATCAAGTTCATTTAATTGCAAACATCTTTTTAACCCAGCATCTTGCATATCATAATTTAAGGTCTTAATAGCCCAATATGCCCTATGCTCTAACTCAACAGGAAGATGACATGCTTTTCCATACACTAACCTATATGGAGTCATTCCAATAGGTGCTTTGAAAGCAGTCCTATATGCCCACAATGCATCATCAAGCTTATGTGCCCAATCTTTTCTAGAATTAGAAACTGTTTTTTCTAAAATCCATTTAAGTTCTCTATTGGACACTTCGACTTGACCGCTAGTTTGTGGGTGGTATGGAGTAGCTACTCTATGGTGAACACCATACTTATTCAATAATGATGCAAAAGAACGATTGATGAAATGCGTACCTCCATCACTTATGATAGCCCTTGGCACTCCAAACCGTGAAAAGAGCTTCTTAAAAAATGAGAGAACCACTTTTGAATCATTAGTTGCTAAAGCTTTAGCTTCAACCCATTTGGAGACATAGTCTACCCCAACCAATATATATGATTTCCCAAAAGATATAGGAAATGGACCCATAAAGTCTATTCCCCACACATCAAAAAGTTCAACCTCCAAAATATTATTCAAAGGCATTTCATCTCTCTTCCCTAGGTTTCTTGCCCTTTGACACTTATCACATTTAGCTACAAAAATCCTAGCATCATTAAAAAGGGTAGGCCAATAAAATCCACACTCTAAAACCCTAGAAGCAGTTTTTGCTCCACCATTATGGCCCTATTTTGGTTACTACTATTGCCCCAAGAAAAATTCGGATGCTTTCTCCAACCGAGGTTGTAAGTGTTTGAATATGGGTTTCCTCTTCCTTGTCCTTGGATGAAACTAACTTGTTCATCCGTACTAGCCATACCCAAATTACACCCTTCACTTCCATGGCCTAACTGTCCGCATATGCTACACCCACTAGTTGGATTACTACCCACACCTAGGCTATTAATTTTTTGCGTCAATTGCTCAATTTGAGCTTGCAAAGCTACCACTGAATCTATTGCATGAACTCCCCTTGTATTTGAGAAATTTGTATCCCTTGCTCTCTCGGTTACCCACATGCAATTGTTCATTGACATTTCTTCCAATAACTCAAATGCAGCCTCCGTGGTCTTTCTCATCAAAGATCCCCCCGCTGCCGCATCAATGGTTCCTCGAGTGGTGGGATTCACACTATTATAGAATGTTTGCATCAGCAACTCCCTTGGTAGATTATGGTGTGGGCAACTTCGCTGCAATTCTTTGAACCTTTCCCATGCCTCATACAAAGATTCAGAGTCATGTTGAACAAAAGTAGTAATATCTTTTATAATTTTGGCAGTTTTTGCTAAGGAAAAATATTTTGACAAAAAGACTTGGGCTAATTGGTCCCAAGTTGTGATAGATCCCCTAGTAAGAGAATTCAACCAAGCTTTTGCCTTGTCTTTTAATGTAAAAGGGAAAAGCCTAAGCTTGATTGCATCCGCCGAAACTCCTTTAATCTTAAAAGTATCACAAATTTCTAAAAAATTTGCCAAATGAGCATTTGGATCCTCATTTGCCAAACCATAGAATTGGATACTGTTTTGAATCATTTGTAAAAGCGATGGTTTAATTTCAAATTGGTTCGCATTTACCGTAGGTCTTACCACACCTTGTTGAGCACCACTCAATGCTGGCATAGCAAAGTCCATCAAACGCGGTGGATTTTCTTCTTCAGCCATAATAATCCTTCTACTCCAATTCTTCTTCTTATTTGACTTGCGGTTACTCAATAGAAATCTCTCTATCTCCGAATTGAACGGTTCAAGTTCTTCTTGCGAACTCCTTGTACGCGGCATGAACAGTCAAATCCTGAAATTCACAACAAACAACAACAAATTAAATATCGTAATCCAAAATCTTAAATCAAGGTTCATAATATAATAAATTAAATCAATCAAATTTCCCCGGCAACGGCGCCAAAAACTTGATATGCTTTTTCCAAAGCTTAAATACCGCAAGTATACGGTGTACCGATTATAGTACTTCAGATATCGATCCCACGAGGAAATGTTGATTTCAATCACTCACTATTACTACTCAATTTTAATCTTGTTCACGATGTTCAAAAATGGAAGTTAATTCTAACTACTCTATTGCATAAATTAATTAAATCCTAGATAGTATAATCAAGAAGACAATAAATATTATGAAATTAAATAATCATGCATTTGATACCATCATTTTAATTATAGTTTTTAATCTTGTTAGTAAGCCAAGTTGGAATAAATTTCTAAATCACTCTCTCGACATGAATTAGATTGCCTAAGACATGCAATTAAAGTACTAATTCTCAACTCTCGTTAATGAACTAGTGGGTTTTAATTACACATTTTAAGATTAAACACCAACCTATAGCAATTATCTCCACATGTGATCTCTTTAACTATGCTTTGATAATGTATTTCCTAATAACTTTCAATAAGATGTTGCTCTCGCTAACTCTCTTATTTATGACCATTTTGTTAATTTTCAGAAAAGGAATTGCACATTGAATGTCGTCTTCCTTAACTTATAATGATACCAATAAACTTTTAATAGAAAATACTACAATCAAAGATCAATATTGTGAATGGAAATAGAAATTTGTTCATATATAATCAAATGCAAATATAATATTCATGTAAAGATTACAAGGAAGAAAAATAAAACATAAGAACAAGGAGAAGGGGATCTCTCAACCCTTTTTCCCTTCACACAAGATTTCTTCTTCCTTGCTTCTTGTCTCCTTTTCAAAACATGAAAATAAAAACTAAGGTACTAGAAGAAAATTAAATCGTTCTTAGGATCACAAAATCAAATTATCAAAATTCTCCCTTTAAAATTTTGTCCACTTGGCATATATATGCCTTTCTAAAAGTTATGTCCCTTCAAGATATCTTTTCACAAAAGTTATATTTGTTCATGAAAAATTGCATCACTTCAGAATTCTAACTGCCCATCCGCACTTTGTCGCGACCTCGCGACTCCTGTCGCGCTCGCGACAAGACACGCCTCTGCTTGGCTGGCTCCGTTGGCTGTCGCGAGCTAGTCTTGCTTTGTCGCCCTCGCGACATGGCACGCTTATGCTTGACTGGCCTGGCTCTCCGCCCTTCATGCTGTCGCGAGCTCTCCCCCTTGTCGTGCTCGCGACACCTTCAATGTAGCTCATATGGATTTCTTTCCTCCACTTAGCTCCTTTAAACTTTAAATCATTCCCTTCTCCTATAAAACAAATAAAACAACTACACACACAAAAAAAAACACATAAAAGCAACAAAATATAGATAAATACCAAAATAATAAACACAATACTAGACAAAACCACACATTAACACACAATATTTATGAGCTTTTCAAGCGTATATCATTGATGCCCAGGTCAACCTGTAAAAAAGAAGTATCCCAATGGGGTCTAGGGGAGGAAACTCTCTGATGGTCAAGTCTAAAATGGTATAAGATATCATTTCCTTTCAGAATAATAATCTTAAAAAATCACATACCTAGGATCCTGGCTTATTTATAGGGATGAGTATCCTAATTCCCCCAGAAATCCGAAAAAAATCATTCCTGAAGAGGACTCCCCTTTAGATGAGGAGTCTTGCCTAGATAGGAAATCAACCCCTGTTTCGTGTCCTACCCGGAATTTATGAGGGATGGTGTCATCGATTTGAGGTTGGAATTTTGAGCTTGGACCATAAGCCCATTTCAATTATCATGGGCCTAGGCCATGAGCCTAGTCCAGTTATCATAGGTCCCCTCCAAAGTGTGAAACATTCATGTTGAAGAGATTTCGAGCTCTGACGAGATTTGGCTTATCTTACCGAGCTACACATCTGTTCAAAAAAGTGATGCTTCGATTTTCGCACTAGTCATAATTAACACCTCTGTGATTCTCAACAAAATCATGATTACATCTCCTCGAGTTTGTACACAACTGTCAGTGCAATTAATATCATGCCTCTCGGTGAAATCTACACCGCTCGTTTCTTTTTAATCCAATGGTTCGTCCCTGTTATATATACCTCACCATTTTCTTCATTTTCACCTTTTCACTTATCATTTTTCTAATTACCTTTTTCTTTTTTAGGTACTTCATTTCGGTTTTTCACTTCAAATTACAGGTTATTTTCTACATCTCTTCCTTCCCTTATTCCTTTTTAGCTTTTATTTTCATCTAGTTTTGCTTCCATTTTTATTTCGAAATGAGTGATCCTTCACACTCTAGTGAGGTTAGGATTTCTGATAACTTATTGGATGATAATACCCCAAGCACATCTTCCCATAGCTCATCCACCAATAGTATCCCTATAGAGCTTCCTAGCTTTCAGACTATTCCTCCAAGTCGTAATCCAAATCCTATAACAGATCCATCCAATACTCTTAGCACACCTATGATGGAACCTGATTATGCCGAGCTTCCAGATCAGCCAAAGTCTAACCCCCGCATTTCTGACATTAGTTTGTCCGTTAAGGTGACCGAGCTGCCTACCTTGAGAACTAAATTGGGGATAATATAAACTTTTAGCTCCTAGCCACCATATTCCAACCAACCATAATTTTAATGATGCGAAGAAACTTATCCTTTATGAGGCTAATATCCGAACAGGAGTCACTGTCCCTCTGACTCATTTTGAGACCTGCTTTCTGAGGTATTATGATCTCACCGTGAGCTAACTACACCCAAATGCCTGGCTTACACTGACTGGTGTACAGATTTGGACCGCTAAGAAAGGTATCATCCTGACTGTCATCCTGTTCAAAGCCACTCACGTGGTTAGTCTTCGAAATATGATCGAGGATCATTGTTATGTACAAACTCATCTGGGATATGGAATCTTTTTAGGAAAGCCGGACTCTCTGAAGAACTGGAAACATCGGTTCTTTTTATTAAGGGTCAAGATGATTTCTCTTTTCGAACTTCCTGGGGTCCCTTCATAAATAGGAATGGGCATCGTACAACACTTACTCAAACTGAGCAACATACCCTAGCTTGGTGGAAAGAGCTCTGTAAAGAGAAGATTGACATTTACGACTTCCTGGATCCTAAGTCTTCTCTCGAGCCTCCGAGAGACATTTGAGGTATATCAACCGATTTTTATTAAAATTCTTACTCTAATTTTTCTCATTGTGTTATTGTTTTGCAATTATGAAGAAAGCTGGAAAACTATCTTTTGGCAATAAAGTCAAAGCTAAGAGGGCCAAACTCGCAGATGGATCCCAGAAAGAGCCCGTCTAAAAGAGGAGCGTGACCTTTTTCGCAGCATCTAAATTGCCTAACGTCGCTGTTAGCACAACAGGATCCGATTCTTCCCCTACTGACCAACATCTCAATCCTCTAAATGTGGGTTCTCCCCTTTGGAGTCCTCTAAATGCCATAACTATCTCTAACTGTTCCCCTACTTCTCTAACGAACCCTCCTCTTAACGTAGGCAGACCATCTGTGCTCCTACCAGGACCATCATCTTCCCAAGATACCGAGCAATGCTCCAACCCTTTTTCTCCAGAGTGGAGCGAGAAAGTGAGTAAGGTGCTTGAAGAAGTCCGGGGGCTCTGGCTTTCCAATTCGGCTGCCTACAATTCAGCTAACCCCGAGTTTGCCAACTTCTGCTCTTTGTAACCTATATTCTTGATGAGGTGTCCTCATTTATGAATCCAAAGGTGGACTGTTTAACTTCCACGATGCGAAGGCATCAAATCAAGATAGGCTTATTCCGAGCTCATTATTATCCTTATACTTTTCTTTATTCTTCTCCCTCAGTTTTATATTTCCTTTTACATAGTTTTATTCTCTCCAATGCCATGGTTGGCAAGATGGGTCGACTTCTAGATCTGATAAGGAGCGAGAAGAAAATTACCTCTTACCTGAAAGAGAAATTGAAAGAGGTTGAGCAAACGACTATTGGCTAAAAAGACCAGGCGACTGCCTTTGAGACCAAGCTTAAGGAGGAAGAGGAAGCTGCTTGTAAAGGGGCCGATGAGGCTGAACGTAAATTGTCCGAGGCCAATACTTTTACTGCTAAGTCACATGATGAGTACTGAGCTGCGAAGGTTGCGCTTGAGAGGCTTCAAGTGAAGAAGACTGGGCTAGAGAGCAAAGTAACCTCTCTTAAAAAAAGGCTTATGGAGGTCGAGGAAAAATGGATGATCTTGCGGTGGACAAGGCCATATCATATGGTAACAAGATCATCCAAGTTATGAAGGGCAAGTTTCCTCAGTCTTCCTGTACTTGGTATAATTTTTAATGAAGTGGGGTTTTATCCGTACTTGCCCATCTTTTATTCTTTTGCACTTGTCTGAGAAACTATTCGTTATCCCATACTGTCTTTTTAATGGTTTTTTCGCTTTTGACCGAACTCTGCTAACCAATGTCCTTTTATCCAGTCTAATCGTAGATGGCTCAATTTAAAATGATATGTATGATAATAAATTCGATGAGCGAAAAGAAAGTAGATCAAAAATGCTTCCAGCTTAGGTTGTCGAGCTGAGCTCTTTTTATTAATGTGTGCGCTCTAGGCTTAAGCTGTCGAGCTGAGCTATGATATAATATGTTTGCTCTAGGTTTAAGCTGTAGAACTTAGCTATGATTTATAATCGTGCTTGTGGAACTTCTGAGGAAGGATACAAGGCTTAGGTCAGAAATACAAAAATCAAACAAAATGCCAAGTATGTTCTTAACGAAAATGCCTAGCTAAGCTGGTTTCTATAATCCCTCTGGCGAACATGCCTATTTGGGTCAAATAATGATGTGCTCCTGGCGAACATGCTTACGAGTCTCGTTGAACTGCTTCTGGCAAACATGCCTATGAGTCTTGTTGGTCTGCTTCTGGCAAACATGCATATGAACCTTATCGTACTGCTCCTGGCGAACATGCCTATGAGCTTCGTAGGTCTGCTCTTGGCGAACTTGCCTATGAGCCTTATTGAACTGCTCCCGACGAACATGCCTATGAGCCTTGTTGGACTATTGATAATATTTCTTCAAGTTGCTAATATTTCATGAGTATGGTAGCACTTTTTCTTCCTTATCTCTGAGCCTGTATGCACTGAAATTAATCACTTTATGTGCTTCAAATGGACCAATCCAATTAGGGTTCAGTTTGCTGACTCTTGTGGTTGTCTGTGCTTCGACGGCTTTCTTTAAAATGAGCTCTCCTACTTGAAAAGTTTAAGGCTTTACCTTCCTATTGCGGTATGATGCCATTTGTTGTTTATAGGCAGTAGCCTGAGTATGAGCTTGTTCTCTTTTCGCTTCAAGTGTATCTAAGCAATAAAGCAACGAATCCTCATTTATCTCCTGATCGCATTGGTCTATCCTCAGGTTCAGCATTCCTATCTCACAGGGGATGACTGCCTCTATGTCGTATGTTACGGAGAAAGGGGTTGCACCTATCCCTGACCTAGGCGAAGTTAGGTATGCCCACAGAACACTGTTTAGCTCTTCCACCCATAGGCCCTTAGCTTCGTCTGGCCTCTTTTTTAGCCCTGCCAATATTGTCCTATTCATTAATTCTGTCATGTTGTTTGATTGAGGATGATATACTGACGTGAATCTGAGCAGGATATGTAGCTCTTCGTAAAAACTCCTGAAAATTTGATAATCGAATTGTTTGCCATTGTCAGTAATAAAATTATTCAGAATTTCAAACCTTGTTAATATTGACTTTCAAACAAACTTAATAATGTTTACTGGAGTAATGGTCGCCAAAGGCTCAGCTCCAACCCATTTTGTGAAATGGTCGACCGCTACCACCAAGAACTTTTGCTATCCAGTTATCGGTGGGAATGCTCTCAGTATGTCTATCCCCCATTGTGTGAAGGGCCAAGGACTGTATATCGGGGTCTACCACACTGCCTGCTCGTGGACTATTTTACCGAATCACTGGCATTTATCACACTTCTTCACCAGCTCCCTTGCATCCGCTTCCATATTCGACCAACAGTATCCCTGAAGTAAAGCTTTCTGAGCTATTTTCTGAGCTCCCTTGTGCGCCCCGTAAATTCCCTCGTGTATATCTCGGAGTACATAGTTCCCTTCCTCCGTACTCAGGTATAGTGACCAGGGATGAGAATATGATCTTCGGTATAGTTTTTCATCGAATACAAAATACAGACTAGATCGTCGAACCACTTTCTTTGCTTTTACTTGATACTCTGAGAGGACACTTGTGTCTAAAAATTGATAGATTGGTAACCACCATCCGTCCATCTTCTTATTCATCTGAACTGTGAAATTCTCGTAGAAGGGCTGGGTGAGAATGGCCCATACTATGTCGTCCGATCTCACTACACTGTTTAAGGATGCCAGTTTAGCCAGGGAGTCAGCTTCTTTATTTTCCTCCCGAGGTATTTGCTCGATTGTCCATGAAATCCCTCCCTCTTCTAATTGGGCTAGCAGGATCGATACCACTTATCGGTATTTCACTATTACTTACTCTCTGGCTTCGAATTTTCCTATCAATTGACTAACAACCAACTGTGAGTTGGAATGAATGAGCAAAGAGTCCGATTTTACCTCAAAGGCAAGCTCAAGTCTGAAGCATAATGCCTCGTACTCAGCGACATTGTTTGACGCTGAGAAGGATATTCTGGCCGAGCCTTTTATTACTATTCTTCCTGGATTGGATAGTACGACCCCAATGCCTACCCCTTCCAAGAATGCAGCCCCATCAACATATAGTTTCCATGCTCCTCTGTCAGGCTCATTAGTGGTAGCATAGAGTTCTGTAACGAAGTTCGCTAGTATCTGGGCCTTCATTGCCAACCGTGGCTCGTATCGAACATCAAACTCTCTGAGGTGGGTTGTACATTCAGTTATTCTGCCTTATGCCTCCGACTTTGCATGATCTTTTTGAGCCGAGTGTTGGTTCTAACCATAACTGTATGTACTTGAAAATAGAGGCAGAGTCTGACTGTTGAATTAATAAGGGCTAATGCCAATTGCTCGAGGATCGAGTATCTGAGTTCGGCTCCTCAAAGAACCTTGCTTGTGTAATATATGGGGAACTGCTGGGTGTTATCCTCCTTGATTAAAACCAAACCTACTGCCCCTTCTGACATCGATAAGTACATGAATAAGTTTTTACCTTGCTGCGGTCTACTGAGTAGGGGAGGGGAACCATATATGCACCTCTATGTTCTTTTTTATCCATGCCAAGACCTGTACTGGAGATGTATTTAGCTCGGTAAACTGCTCGTTTCTTCTGCTATCCGAATACGGCTTCGAAACCATATATGCCCTGTTCGCCCCCATCATAACTCGATCATCATTTTTTCTTGCATTCCCCTTTTCTTACCTTGTTCCTCATGAACTATCACTGTCTTTTCCTGCTCACAGTACTTCAACCTTCTGGCTTCATCCATATGAATATACTTGTGGGCTCTGGTCATAAGCTCGATGAAGTCATAGAGGGGTTTTTTACTCAAGGAATCACTAAAGTATTGACATATGGTGTTTCAACTGAGGCATTGATCGCGACCTCCAAATTCAAGTTCTGAATGTCCATAGTAACCATGTTAAATCTATTTATAAAGTTATGTAAGGGCTCAACTCTTTCCTGAATGACTTAGTGCAAGTCCGTCGAGACCCTAGTTGGCCGAATGGTAGCTACGAACTTTGCTTCAAACATTGTTGCGAATTGCTTGAAGCTAGTGATTGAATGTTCAGGCAGGTTTCCAAACCAGACTTGGGCAAAATTCTTAAGCATTTGTGGGAAAATTTTACAGAGGGCGGCATCCTCAGTAGTGTGGATTAACATAGAGTGACAGAATTGATCTACTTGTGCTCGGGGGTTTGAGCTTCCGTTGTACCTTGGTAATTTCGACAATCTTATGTTTGGGAAGGGGGCGAAAAGTATCACTTTGAAAAGAGGGGATCGAAAGTCCTCCCCGTAAAATATCCCACTACGACTTTGCTTCTATTGCATCTTCTCTTTAATGAGCCTATCCAGCTCGCCTCGAGTCAAGGTTATCCTGAATCCTTCATCATCTCTTCGGAGTATGGAGTTTGGATTTTTCGGGGTAGGAGTATTGTTGGTTTTGATTATTTACGGCAAGGATTGGGGCGCTGGTTGGGCTACTATATGTACTATACGTGAAAGGGTTGCGGGAGAGCTTGGGTGAGCTAGGGGGTTAGGTGGGGTATGGAGACTTCCGACATTTCAACATTCAATTTTGGGGGAGGAAGTATCCTGGGTGGTGGTTTCTAAGGATTGAAAAACTGGTAAATGTGGGTCTGGAGTTTTGTTATTCCTATCATTTATTGCATGGTTATTCTCATCGTCAGAACTCATGGTTGTGTGGGAATGAAAACTCTAAGCTCACCGTACCAATGATAACAGCTCGGTAGAAATCGGACTGCTCCTGGAAAGTAGTTCCTGATTAATGCCCAGGTTAACTTGTAAAAAAAGTATCCCGGTGGGGTCTAGCGAGGGGACTCTCCGATGGTCAAGTCAATAAAATGGTACAAGATATCGTTTCCTTTCCAAATAATAATCTTAAAAAATCACATACCTGGGATCCCTACTTATTTATAGGGATGAGTATCCTGATTCCCCCAAGAATTTAGAAAAAATCGTTCCTGAAGAGGATTCCCCTTTAAATGAGGAGTCTTTCCTAGATAGGAAATTAGCCCCTGTCCTGTGTCCTACCCGGACTTTGTGAGGGATGATGTCATCGATTTGAGGTTGGAATTCTGGGCCTAGGCCATGAGCGCAGTCCGGTTATCATTCACTAATGGTCTTAAAAAGAACGATAAAATTAATGTTAAACAAATTCGTTCAAGTGAGAATTTAACAGATTTATTCATCAAAACATTAGCCATTGTAACATTTGAAAAGTTGAGATATAGTATTGAAATGCATAGACTTAAAAATGTATAGTGATGTCTTTATGAGAGAGAGTAAAATACACATTTTATTCTTTTTCCTTTAGCCAAGATTTTATCCCACTTGGTTTTCTTGGCAAGATTTTTAATGAGATAGTTTACTATATGTAGTATAAATATTGAGTACTTTTTTTCTTTTGCTAGGTTTTTAATCCATTGAATTTTTTCTAGTAAGGTTTTAACAATGCACAATATTTTATAGACATATAAGGGGGAGTATTATAAATAAATAGATTTATGGATGTGCTTAAATTTAGCGAGTGTCAATTCTTAATTTATAATTTAGAATTTCCACTTCTTTAATGTTTGTAACTCAAATATTTATATTTACTTATTTGACCTATATCCACAAGCTTATGAATATAGACTTCTTTCATAAAATACATACAAATAAAAATAAAAATATACTTACTTTCTTTCCATCTCATTTTATACTTACTCCATTTTATTGTCTTTATTTTTTGTTTTTATAATATTTCATATATTTTTTTTATATATCTAACGAAATGGATGTTTTCTCCAATAAACATTGCATAAATATGCAATAAAATCCTTTGTTTGCAAATTTTTCAATTTAATTCTATAACTTTTAATGACATCATAATTTCAGTTTCTGTCTTAACATGAAATTATTTCATTATCTAGTAAAACATTAATTGATTACGTTAAACTCAATTTCTAATTAAAATCCATAGTTTTCTTATTGAATCACGTGAACCGCCCAATTTTATATGGTTTTTAATTTTAAATTCAATTGACATAATATTTTTTAAACTAATTAAGCCATAATTTAAATTTTTTATTTTCATAATTGAGCCATTAAATAAATTCAGTTGGATTTTTTAAGTTCAAATTCTCCATATCTTTTCATTACCTAGCAAGTAGCAAGGATAAAAATTGATTAAATTATGTTCAATGTACGGTTTAGAACATCAAATTTTATATTGGGATCGATGTAATTGATAAAATTTAAATTATATCAAATTATTGATTCGATTATCATAATTTATAGAAAAAATCAATTGATTGAATTAAATCCAACATCTAACTTAGGATCTCTAAATCATAATAAACCAATGTAATTGATTGAATTTTATTTGAGGGTATTTCATCTTACAATTCTAATTTGCATACCTCTATAAGAATTTGGTCATCAAATGAAAATTGATCTTAATTTAACATTTTTAATTTCATAATTGAATTATTTAATTAAACTAGTTAAAATAGAATTTTGGATTCTGTTACCCTAATTTTTTGAACTAGTAAGAATAAATGGATTATATTATTTATAACGTACAATTTTTAATTTCATAATTAAATAATGTAAACAATCCAATTTGATAGAGGTGATGAATTTTGATTCCAATTCAATCCGTTCATAAAAATATATCTATATACAATTCGATCTTTCTTTGATTGTTTTATGATCCGATCTATTTGATCAATTAAGTAATTTTATTCAACTCGATCCATTATATAAACTTTTATGGACAGCTTATAATCAATTTATATGGTTTAGTATTTCATAATATTTTTTATAAAATATGAATATAAAAATAATTAATTTTATAAATAGTATATGTATAATTATTTATTTTTAATGAAAAACTTTCAAAAAGGTAAAAAAAATAATGTTATAAAAACTTAATGAAATTCAATCTGTTTAACCAATTTGTGATTCAAGATCAAAATCACTGACCCAATTTGAAAGATATATATCACGAGAAATAAAAATAAAATACATCTCTTAACACATATCCTTTGAAGTCGAAGTCATTATTTTTGTGTCACCGGCTTAACTCTCACCCACGTCTTGTCAATTTCAGGATAAAAACTTTGAACCACGAACTAAAAACCTCACAATTTAAGAGAGAAATCAAGCGCGAAGAAAAACCAACAGAGTTTCGGCAAGGGAGAATTTTCTACACTCATTAAGCAGAATTTCTGGCCCTATTTGTAGGGCTCCAAATGAGGTAAGATAAATTCCCTTAATTGGTATTAATACAAAAATGGCAGTTACAAAATATTAAGGAAATAATATCTCATTAATATGTTAGTTACCTAATTTAAATTAGATAACTGGCCATATTAATACACACTTATAATGACAAATTTTCTAATTAAAGGAAATTCCAATATGAAACTAATTCCATATGTATTATTTCTTGTTTCAATATTTTCTTGTTTATATCGGGCCCAATTTCTCATTTTGTGAGTTATGGGCGTATCCCAAACTCCTTCATCTCTCACTTGCACATGACAAAATGATTTTCATTCATTATCTCCAATTATACAGGCGGATAGTTCGTGTGATCGATATACATCGAGAACACTAGTGCTATATACCTGTTAGTGATATATATCGTCTCAAGAAATAAGATCTTCTCACAATTGTATGCCAAACCCTACATGATTTTCTCACATTCGTTGTTTTATCTCATGATCTCATAAAAAATAATTTTCGTATTCACTACTATGTCTCTGCTCATAAAACTATAATAGGTATAGTGGTGAACCATAAAACCACCTAATATGATTGAAAAACATATTCTCCATTTATTATATACCATCCATTATAGTCCAACTCGCTTTTCTAGTTAGATTTCTCAGGTCGAAATTTTTTCATAACCCTTTAGAGACTAACTAAGCTAGCACTAAATTATACTTCTAGTATAAGTTAAGAGTTCTGAGGGTCGAAAGATAGGGTCTTACACAAGAAAAAAAATTGAGATCATTCACATAAGATTCCCTTTCCTTTGTCAATTCAAACACACACGGTATGATGTATAAGCTATGGTGTTCTTTTCGTTCCCTTAAATGAGGGCATGTCTTATTATTATTTAACACCATACAAAAGCATAATGTTGCAATATACCGAAGCATTCAACTTTAGTCCACTTCCTTCAGGACTACTTCTGGCTTTTTGGACATAATATGATAATTACATTTAACATATCATCAGATCATTTTTAATCCTATTTTGGATCTTAATCCAAAGCACACAACCCTATGCGTGTCTTTATCTTGCACGTTAACAAAATTTATCTTGTAATTTTTGTAAGATGGCACTTTTATTTTGAACAGGTTCTCAAAATTCATTTTGTGTTCAAAAATTACCTCATATTAGACTTTTTTAACTTATTAACAAAATCAATGTAAACACCCGTGTGAATGGATTACTTCTCTGTGCGACATGTTCTATCTTATAACAGTAAATGTTCACATCTCAAACACTCACACTCATGTATTGCCAATAATGAACTCAATTATTATTATTCATAAATAATAATATTAAGGGATTACAGTATATATCAAATCCTACGCAAACCCTGAGACCTAACATGTTTCTCAAACACATCTTTTGATACAGGTTTAGTTAAAGGATCTGCTATCATATCTTGTATAAAAATTTACTGAAAGTTTACTTCTCCTCGTGCAACAATGTCTTTAGTATATTGATACTTAATGGTTATATGCTTTGTCTTACTATGAAATTTCAAATCTTTAATGTAAGCTATTAATGACTGACTATCACTATAGACAGTCACAGGTTCCTCTGAGGCAGTTACACTTAGATGGTCCATAAATCGTTTTAACCAAATTGCCTCGTGTACAACAGATGAGGAAGTAACAAATTCTGCTTCCATTGTTGAAAGGGCTACATAGGTTTGTTTTTTGCTACTCCATGAAATGGCACCCTTGCCTAACAAGAATATCTAACCTGATGTGGATTTTTTATCATCTACATCACCTCCCAAATCAGCATCTGTATATCCTCTCAAATGTAGATCCTTTCCTTGAAAATAGAGAGAGTAATATGCGGTACCTTTGAGGTATCTAAGTATCCTTTTTATCACCTTTCAATATACTTTGCCTGGGTTGGATTGATATCTACTTACCGTGCCTACAGCATAGCATATATTAAGTCCGGTACACAACATTTCATACATCAGACTTCTTATGGCACTGGCGTACGAAACGTTCTTCATATATTCTATCTGCTCTTTTGTTTCAGGATATATACTTTTGCTAAGAAACTGATTCTTAGCAATGTGGTTGTCTATGAGCTTACAATTTTGCATGTTAAATCATTCAAGAACTTTGTTAATGTATGTCATTTGAGACAATGACAATAATATTCTCGAGCGATCCTTGAAATCTTAACTCCAAGGATATAATCTACTTGACACATATTTTTCATCTCAAAGTTGGATGATAACCAATCTTTAACTAGATTTACATATTTTTTATCATTTTCTGCTATAAGTATGTTGTCTACATATAACATTAAAATGACAAATTTATTTTTAGAGCTTTTAGAGTAAACACAATAATCTTTATCAATCATGTTGAACTCATTCGACATGATTGTTTCATTAAATCTCAAATACCATTATCTCAAAGATTGCTTTAGGCCATAAATCGATCTTATCAATCAACAAACCTTATGTTCGCTGCCTTCTTCAATAAAACCTACACGCTGCTCTATATAAATTTGTTCTTTTAATCTTCTATTAAGGAAAGTAGTCTTTACATCCATTAGATATAACTTTAGGTCTAAACTAGCTACTAAGGCTAGAATTAATCTTACTGACGTAAATCTAACAGCAGGTAAAAAAGTCTCCTCACAGTCAATTTCTTCCTATTGTGTAAACTCTTAGCGACTAGCCAAGCCTTGTATCTTTTGATACTGCCATTAGCTTTTCGCTTTATTTTGAGAATTCACTTATTCCCAATTAGTTTGCATCCTTCCGATAGATTAACTAGTTTCCGAACATGGTTTGATCTCATGAAAAGCCATTTCTTCTTTCATTGCTTTAATCCATTTATCTTTAGCTGGGCATGAAAAAGCTTCTTTTACATTTTTAGGCTCATTATTATCTTGTGAACCTTCGATCTTAAATCTTCGGCATGGAACACTTTTCCTTTTAGATTTTCACAGTTTTGAATCTTGATAAATATGTCTCATATATTTATCATAGTTTAGAATGTTTATACTATGATTATGCTCTACGCTCCCACTCAAATAAGGATCTTGAATATCCATACTCCCACTGGATTAGGCATGCTCATCCTCCTACTGAATGAAGGATCTCGAACATCCGGACCATTAAGAAGAGTGTCTTGACCTTCTTCATTAATTTTCCTCCCACTCAAATGGAGAGATCCGGGTAGTTCATCTTCTTGAGTTTCATAAAAAGTAAAGTCTTGACTTACTTCGCCCAACTTCGTGTTAGTGGTTATGTCTCAGGCCAAACATTAGGTCCTTTATGTAATGTCACATTTTATTTTATAAAATTGGATTTTCTTCATGTTATTATATTGTTGGCATGTTATGTTATAATAATATTTGTAAATAACAATCTAATATTATTTTGACTATCCCTAGTAATTTATTATTAAATGAATAATGATAAATAAAGACTAGTATAAGTTTGATTGATAATCATGGGATGATTATATATATGGTGATATAAATTAAACTTATAAGTACTTGTTAGAGAACAAAATATTGGATAGACCTGCAATAAGATACTACATGGATTAATGTCATTAGTGATCTCATAATAATTATGTTATCGATCCTTAGACCTGAGATTATCACAGTATTCTACATGACGAACATTATGTTTTGACATAATCAAACATTATCTTTAATTGGATAATTATAAAGATTATGATTGGACATAATGAGAATCATGCAGAAGATAGTAAATAATCAAGAAGGAATTTATCCCTCTCTTATAAGAGAGATATCTATTGGGCCCCTTGATAAATAAAACTAAAAAATACATGGCCGTACTCAAATAAATTAATAAAGCGATCAATTTTATTTGATATTATCAATTTACTTAGTGATTGAGAAATTATATGTTTGGACTATATAAGTTTGACATGGACCATGACTTATGTTTAAACAAAATATCATATGACAAAGAGATTATAACATGTTCTATTACGTTAAAATAGAATTATCGATATTCATATTATTTAAGTAGTTATAATGTCTTGCTAGAGGCCGCTTATGACTTGTGGGCCTGTGATGGGATTGGAGCTCACTATCAATATAATATGAACCTATTGGGTTGCATACATAGAATGTGATGAATGAATTAAGAGTTAATTCGAGCATTTCGAATTTTATTTTTTGATAAATTAAAATTTGAAATACACAAAATAATAATAATAATAATAATAATAATAATAATATTATTATTATTATTATTATTATTTAAGATTAATATTAATATTATTAATTATTATTTAAATAAGAAATAAGGTATTTATTATTTTAATAAGAATAGTGGGCTCGAAGTTTTCTCTCTCTTAATTAGGGTTAGGCCAACTATATATATATATATAGTGATGTATATATAAAACCCTAATTAAGCATAAAGAGTGAGTTGTAGCTTCCACTTAAGAGAAAAACAAAAAGAAAATTGCTTTTCTTCTGTAATCTCAAAAGAGAGAAAACAAACCCTAGCCGCCAAGGAAGGGAGTTAGCACTCCAAATGATTCTTTTCATTGCATTTGTGTGTGGATACCGGTAGAGGGTGTTGTTTTGCATGAGGTCGCACCTACAATTCGATTTATCTAGAGGTTAGTAATCGTTATACTTCTCTTTCTATTGAATCAATTGGATTGCTTGGATCCATGGTGGGTTTCTTTTTTTGTTGCAAATTTTAATTTTAATATTTCAAAACCCAAAACTTCAAAAACTCATTTGCCAAAAATATGATGTCTCGTGATTTAAATTCTATTACTGAGCCATTTGTTTGCTCACCCACGAACACATATCTTTTTGATACGTCAGAAGATCGCACAAAGATACTCTTTTTGCCTCTTGGTCTTAATTTACTAAATTTACTTGAGATATTATGTATATAAGCAGCACAACCCTAAGGTCGTAAATAACTCAGGTTGGTTATTGACCATTCTACAACTCATAAGGAGCGGAAGCAATAGATTTTGTAGGCATACAGTTAAGAACATATGTAGCTGTTAACAAAGCATCTCCCCAATAGGAGATGGACAAATTTGTTTGAGCCATCATAGAAAATACCATGTCTAAAAAGGTCCTATTAGGCCTTTTCGCAATACCATTTTGTTATAGAGTTCTAGGAATAAACAATTGATGTTTAATCCCTTTCTTATCACATAAAGCTTTAAATTCTTCAAAAAGATATTCTCGACCACAGTCGGTTCTTAAGACTTTGATTTTCTTGTCCAGATGATTCTCAATAAGATTCGTAAAATTTTTAAAGCAACTCAATGCTTCGGACTTGTGAGAAATCAAATAGACATGACCATACCTAATATAGTCATTTATAAAAGTGATAAAATAATACGCCTCATACCTTACCCTAACATTCATTGGACCATAGACATCTGAATGAATTAATTGTAAAGGAATTGTGGCTCGTGTTCCTTTTCCAAACAGTTTTCTAACTAGTTTTCCTTGTAAGTAGTGCTCACATGTGGGCAATTCAACCTCATTTAAATCACCTAATAAACCTACCTTAGCTAATCGCAGCATTCGATCTTGCCCGATATGGTTTAATTTAGCATGTCATAATTTCATATTATCCTCATACATATTCAAAGAAAAAGAAATGAAAGAAAACTAGCTTTATTAGAATAATCAGGATTAACATCCATAATTATAAAATTGTTTGAAACAAACCAGAACTATAAAAAATATCATCCAAAAATAAATAGACTTTATCATCCTTAAAATGCAGAACAAACCCAAGTTTCATCAATGTTAAAATAGAAATTAAATTCCTATGAATATCAGGAGCATAAAGCACATTGTGTAGGAGCAAGGTTCAGCCTTCACGCAAAACTAGTATGCATGTGCCAATTTCTTGGACTGCCATTCTGGCATTATTGCCTACATAAATCCACTTTGCTCCAGTAGTTACTCATCGAAACTCGACAAAGGCATCTCGATCCCCTATCACATGGTCCGTTATTCCTGAATCAATCACCCATAAAGTATAAAGTTCAATTAAAAATAAAGAACTTGATACACAAATTTTACTCACTCTTGAGCTACAATAGTGTACCTATTTGGACATAGTGCAATCTTTAACATAGTGTCCCTTCTACTAGTAGTTGAAACATTTCACTTTAGAAATATTTACTTTCTTCTTGCCTTTAGACCCTTTACCATTCTACTTAACTTTATGCTTTTTAGGCTTTTGAGCCCTTTCCTTGCCTTTGCCATGGAAGCTCTTCTTTTTGTTCTAGTTTGATTTCTTCTTACCAGAACTGGATTGTGCCATATGCACTTCAGCATTGACTTTGATCGATGTTAAACGGTCCTCTTCTAACTCCAAATGTCTAGCAACATCTTTAAATATCTTAATGCTATCCATGTGAGTTAGTTGCATTTTTATGCGCTCCCAACTCCTTAGCAAGGATCGGATGACAACCTAGACCTGTTGCTCATCATTCCGCTTATGATCTGCTTCACCAAGTTCGCAATCATGTTCTCTATCTCTCAAAGATATTTCCACATTGAATAATCAGGCCTCTTCTGATAAGTATTAAAATTGATCATTGAAGATCGGAGCTTAGTTAGAGACACTCCTCCAAACTTCTCCCGTAATATGACCTACAGATCCATTGCATTTTGATATGTGCGAAATTATATGGTAATATCATCTTCCATCGCACTTAAGAGGATGATACGACCAATGGAATTCTTCTTCTTCCAAGCCACATAGGTTTCTTGGTCCTGCTTATACTGAGTAGAAGTGCCATCCTTAGGTTCAATCATAACTGAACTTAAGATTTCCAGAGCCTCTTGCTCCTCTAGCACATACTAGATTTTCATACTCCAGATTTTATAGTTGTCGCCATTCAGTTTCATATCTTTATTTAATTTAACGACTATAGATTTGGAAGCCATTTAGATCCGCTGATCAAAATAGAACACATGTTGCATATTATTAAGAAGAATTTGGCAATACATGTTATTTACTATGCATTTGAAATTATAATCTAATAAAGTTATCTATTAGACTCAAAATCGAAAAAGTTACTAATAGTATCCAATTGCCCTCTAAGTCCTAATGTCTAGCCTTATAGATTAAAATTTCACGCATAGTAAATTTTTATTGGAAGTTAAGTTCTCTAACTTAATTGTTGATATTATTTGTATTAGATAATTAAACGTTAACTTAATAATCAATCAACTATTCTACTCATAAAATATTGCAAGGCAAATAATATTAAAATAAACACATTCATTATAATAATTATAAGCCATAATAATATCCAAAACAAAAATAAATGCATTTATTATAAAATTCAATAAATCCAAAAATAAGATACATATTTCTCATCTTAAAACAAAATAGGAAACATAACTCCTAACATAAAATCCACACATATAAGGATAGTAATGTGACACTCATGTCAACAAATTAGGAACTTTATGGTTCCAAAACCATCCTAGTTACGGGAACTTACATCCTGATCATATGCATCAACTGCCAAGGAATGCCATGTATGCGATCATGAAATCATGGGCAATACACTTTACGCCCACTCCTGAGCACTAGCTCAGAATAGGTGTTGCTCCTGTACGCTTCTCGTTTAGTTACCTTATATAAAAACCGAATAATGGAATGTCCATAATGATCACTTCGGGACTCATCTAACAAGTTTTGGATCTCCATATGGTAACTAAATGAGTCACGCATAATGTCATAAAGCAGCTTGTGATCACTCCCCCTACATAGGCCACCAACCCAAATACAATTTTGCATCTTCTTTTGCATGCTGACCATATGATGCACAATAGCATCAATATCATCAATTCTGGCCTTTTTGTTCATCCTCATGCTTTGGACCTCATGCATTCGTACATTGGCCCAAGCAACCCCTTGAGGAGTCCGTGGAACTATTGGGGTCCTTATTATCACCATATTCGTTAAAAATAACAGAAAAAAATCGTTAGTACACTCATATACAAACAAAATAATTAAAACTTATTTCAATCAAATATAAGGATAAAATCCACATAATTAATTTTCAAACAAATTTTAAAATTAAAGAAAGCAGAAAATATATTTTCTTTAAGTTTTCATAAATTTTTCAATAAAATAAATTATAAAAAACTATTATGATGCTCAAAAAGTTGTTTAAAAAACACCCAAAAAATAAAAAAAAAATTATGAAAAACAAAATTACAAAAAATTGGGTAAAAAATAGTGATCGGAAGAGGGCTCATGCGCTCACATACACCAGTGAAGGTGAGACTCACGCGCCCTATGCATGCCAGGCACACCATGCGCCAGCTATGGCTCTGTGCAATGTGGCGTGATCCCATTGGGCCACGTGTCACCACGTCAGACACCAACTACACGTTGCAGACACCCATTAGTCCACATGGCACCCATTGGACTGACAGGTGACACGTAGCATGACCATAGTTAGCCATGTAGCAATCGTCCATTGGCCTACGTGTCGCCATATGGATAGACCCATATGCCATGTGTCAACTTTATAGGCTGCCACATGGTAGTCCCCTCCCCTCATATGTGCCACGTGCTACCACGTGGTCGCCATATGGCTTCATCTAGTTGGTCCATGTGGTGCCATGTGGCACCATATGAACCCACCTTACCACATCAGTTGATGTGTGGCACTTCACCATAAGGCCACGTGTCACTCCACCCCTCCCCCTCCATAGGTCCACATGGCTAAGTGACGTTTCACTTAACGCTTGCTGGAGACGTGCCCTCTGGCACGCACCCAGCATTGGTGTCGAATGCAAGCCACTCACTGCCTTCCCAACAGATTCAGACCACCAAATTTTTTCTAGAGGGAATTTTTGGGATCTCTGAGTCTAATGATATGGTCAAATTTAAAAAATTTCCATATGAAATTTCTCATTACGGACTTTAATTCAATTTTTCGTGTACAAATACACAAAAAATAAAAACAGACCAAAATAAAAATATATATTCAAAAATAACATCAAAATATATATATCATACAACCTATTATATATGTCTGAATTTTCACAAAAATACAGATCCAAAAAAAAGTTGGAACGCAAAAATTCTAGCTCTGATACCGATGAAAGATATATATCACGATATATCACGAGAAATAAAAATAAAACACCTCTCGTAACGCAAATCCTTTGAAGTTGAGGTCGCTTGTTTTGCGTTACCGACCTAACTCTCATCCACGTCTTGTCAATCTCGGAATGAAAGTTTTGAATCACGAACTAAAAGTCTCACAATTTAAGAGAGAAATTGAGCGCAAAGAAAAAACATGACAAGAGTTTTGGTAAGAGAGAATTTTCTACACTCATTAAACAAAATTTCTGGCCCTATTTATAGAGCTTTAATTAAGGTATGATAAATTTTCTTAATTGGTATTAATACACAAATGGCAGTTACAAAATATTAAGGAAATAATATCTCATTGATATGTCAGTTATCTAATTTAAATTGAGTAACTGCTCATATTAATACACACTTATAAGGATTTTTAAATTAAGGAAAATCTCAATATGGAACTAATTTTATATGTATTATTTCATGTTTCAATATTTTCTTATTTATATCGAGGTCAATTTTTTATCTCGTAAGTTATGGACGTATCCCAAATTCCTTTACAATCAATTCACCGCCTATAAATTTTGAAAACAACTCGATTTGCATTTTATTTTATTTTCTCTCCAAAAATAGTTTTTATCAACACTATCAAAATATTTAAAATGCTTTTTTTTTAGCCCATATGCATTATATTGAATGCAATTAAACCTTTCAACTGAAAATTTCTTTAAATTATCTCCATAATTCTCAATCTTATTGGAATTTAGCAACTCAACTCTAAATTTTATCTAATTCATAATTAAGGTAATGGTAGACTCGAAATTATCCACTAGAATTAGGTAACTGGTCGACTCTGTGATTTTTCAATTAATTTATCTTTGATTTTAATAAAATTTATTTGACTAATAATTTAAAATTCTATATTGACTTTACATTATTCCATCACTTAGTTAATGTCGATTTATCGAATTAAGCTCAATTTTTATTTCAGAATCCATAATTTTATAATTTGACATATATTATTTAAATTCAATGAAAATATAATCGAAAGTCAAATTGACCAAATAAAACTCAATTCTAATTGACTTTCCATTGCAAAATTCAATTTCAAATTGGAAAAAAAAATATTTTCAATTGAAAATTGATTCTAAATACCAATTGAATTAATTTGATATAGTCCAGCAATCAAAAGTCAATTGAAATTGCATTTATTTTCAATTCAATTAAAATTCATTTCAGTCTAATTAAGATTGTTTTAATTTAGTTCAATTGAAATTCCATTTAATTTAATTGGGTTTGCATTTGATTTCTAATTGAAATTCAAACTCAAATTGGATAACTGATTTCTTCTTGAAAATGAATAAATTGAATTTTAATGCATTCAATTGATTTGAAAAGTTCAATTTAATTCAACGAAAATTGAATCAAACATGCTTCTCCTTTATAATTTTTATGGGATTGAAAAAAATTTCATAATTAATTATAAAAATTTAGTAAAATAGAAGCTTTTAGAGTGGTTTTAAGAGTCTATATATTTGGAGAAAAATATTTATTTTTCTCTCATTAAGTTTCATTAATTGGTAACTAAAAATATTTTTACTAATTATTTAAATGAATATTTAAAGATAATTATAAAATAAATGAAGTAATAACCGGCTGTGATTTAGTAATTATAAATTTCTAAAAGAATTCTATCAAATTATACCTTATAAATACTCCAAAAGTTTATAAATTTGTATGTTAAAATAGTTTTCAACCAAAGGCTTACATAATTTTTTTTATTTTCTCTTTTTGGATAATTGTATCATTTTTTTTGTCTCTTGCTTATTATTATTATTATTATTATTATTATTATTATTATTATTATTATTATTATTATTATTATTATTATTATTATTATTATTATTATTATTATTATTAACTCTTGGTTGCTTAATTTTTTTAGTGTTAAATTGAATACCGTCAAATTGCACAGTAAAGTTTTGACATAGTAAAGTTGTGGAGTTTGTTTGTAAATTATTATAACTTTCCCTTCATAATTTTTTATTTATTATTTTTTTATTTATGTCTAATTGATCAACTATAGTTTTACATTAATTTTTTTAGAATATAATTTTACATTTTTAACAAAGTTTGAAATTTGTATGTAAATCCAATGTTTTCAGAAGCGACTTGGAGATCGACTCTGCTTGCCAACTGAGTCGAGAGTCAACTGGTTGGATCGGATTGACTTAGAGTTATTTATTTTTTTAAATATAATTATTTATAAAAAAATTAAAAAATATTATATGTCAAAATACATTCAAAAATCTTTTAGTTACCAAATATCAATATAAAAATATTAAGTTCAATAAAATTTTTAATTATAAAAATCAAATAAATAGTCCAAGCATAAATAGTAAATATTTAAATAAATCCACATAATATCTAAATAAATTCATTTAACATAATGACAAGCAATTATCATTATCATTAATCCCAATTCGTGAATTTCACAATCAGAGAAATAAAAATCTCATGAAGTACTTGTATTTTTTTCGTAATTCAACCAACTTAAATCAGCATTAGACTTAAAAAGTTAAAACAAATGTCAAGTTCTCTTTGATAGCAGGGAAAACAGAGAAATAAAAAGCAATAATAAAAAATCTAGAAATTGATTCGAAACTAATTGATGATTTAAAAACAAACTTAAATTATATAAATAAAGAAAAAAAAGTTGAACATCGGACCTTTGAAAACCAAGAGCCTCTCACTTTTCTTTCTTTGGACCGTGTTCACCCACAACTCAAAAGACTTTACACATGGACAGGGGTAGATGCAAAATTTACGAAAGAGGTTAAAATTTAAACATAAAAAGAAAAAATAAAAAAATTGAGGAGCCAAAGTAGAAGAAATAAGAAATTAGAAGGATCAATCTAGAAAATAAGCTTAAATCAATATAAAAATATAAGGAATATTTTGGAAAAAGGAAAAAAGAAAAAAAATTGGGAACCCAAAACCCCCCCTCATATTGTACATAGATTTTGCTTGTCTATGGGCAATTCAGGGAGACGATAAGGTGTTATGCAAGAAGTGGTAGCACAATTTTTGTTGCCCACAGAACTAATAAATCCCGAGATATATATCGGATTTGGGCAGAATATGATAAGGTACTCAATAATTGAATGATCCTCAAATAATTTAAAATACCGTAAAGGATAATATAAAATTTATCGAAATGAAAATTTTAATATTAAAATAAAATTTTATCATAAGTGAAATAATAATAAAAAAATATTTAATAAATTATATAATAAATAAGGATAAATATGTAAACTTTTTTATTAAATTTTGAAATAAATATTAAAAGTGAAATAAATTAAAATAAAAAAATATTTCTTAAAATGGTAGGTAAAGAATAATAATAATAGATGAAAATGGCTTACAATTCTAACTTTTATTTCATTTAATAAAAAAATAATTTATTTGTAATTTTGCTGCTCTTCGCAAGTTACCACATCATTGATCGAGGAGTTAGAAAAGGTGAAAAAACTGAACTTTGGGACTCAGAAGCGTAAGGTCATTTTTATTTTATTTTTTTGAGATTCATTTTGAGGTTGAACCGGAGTTCGATCCGAGTCGAAGAGTTCCGAGCCAAACCGATTTTTTTCGAGCCAAACTGAATTTTTATTATTTTCGAATTTTATGTTGAATCGACTCAAATTACTTGTCGAATCACGGTCCAACCGATCCGATCAACTGAGTCAATCCGAGTTTAATAACCACGTGTAAATCATATCCCTTTCTATTTTTTTTTGTCATTCTTGCTCTATTTTTTTACTTATTTTTTTTATTAATGCGCTAAACGATCAACTATAAAAAAATTATGGTATATTTTTTATTTTGTATTATCTCTTCATGCTTATATTATTTTTTAATTTTCATAATTATTTTATACAGTCCACAGAGACAGAGTGATCCCATGACTAGTTGAATATATTTAATATAAAATTAATAATAGAGAATTAATTATGTAATGAATAAATGATTGTAATAAGAAATAATGTTAATATTTAGTTACTAAAAATATATATTATAATAATATTTTAAAAAGTCAAATATCATAATATTTACAAAAATTTTAAGCGTAATAATTGTAATATAACATGTAAAATGTATATAAACTGATAAACCATTATCAACGGTTAATTACCGACCATTAAAAGTAAAATCCGTAATTTTTAAATTTTCTATTTGATTAATTTAAAATTGATTTGATTTCTCTATTTTTTTAATAAAAAATTCGATTTTATTTTCAGCTGAACGCATATTTGAATTTAACAAGAGCCCATAGTCCATTCTCATTGGATAGAGGCGTAGCGCATATTTAATTACAAATTTACCCTTCTGGTCAACCAAAATGACTTCTCTGTTCCCATCGTCTCCTCCGAATCTAGTCGCTAGCCGCGAGCAGCCATCGACGACGACGACCTTCCTTTAAACTCCGGCCACCACCACAGAGTCGCTGATCCGAAACCGGCCTAACTTTTTCCGGCCACTCGAGGATTCGATACAAACGGAGAGAAAGGATTCGATAATTTCTACGACAAGAGATAATGAGGTCATCTTCTACTCCCGGTAGAATAAACATCGCTGCAAGTGCTCGAAAAGTTGATGTCGATAATCGGATTTCTCTCCGATACTACTATCGGATCGCTGATAATATTCTAAAACAGGTCCTGCTCTTTTCTATTTATCTATCTATCGCTCGATTTGTTTATAGGGTATCGGAAACTTTTTTCAATTTTGAACATTCTATTAGGGAAATTCTGTCATAGTATTGATCATTGTTTTAGTAGTCTTCAACTGTTTATTTGTGCTTCATAATTTGGTAGCGTTTGTCTATTGCCTTTTTGGAAATTCATAATTTAGGTTTCGTGAGCTGAAACTACAAATGTGGAAGTGTTCATCTAATTAGTTATTCTAAGTGTGAATTTCTTAAGATAGATGTTTTTCAGGGGCAATTATTGTTAGAGCATTTTTTTTTTCTCACTCTACTATGTTTATTGTTTCAATGAAAGTCGAAAAGAAAAGAAAAGTTGTAAATTTCTTTTGTTTGGACAACGGAAAAGAAAGGAAATTTGATTTCCCAAATTGATTTCAAACCCCAAATAATTTCCCTCAAATGGAACGAGAAGACAGATTAACACGTAAAATTACTGTTGCAGCAACATTGCCTCCTCTTCCTCTGTAGTAGCATCTTTACTTTCTCTTCGCTACCTTCTTCTTCTATGGCAGCTATTCTACCTTTCTTTTCACCCTCTTCATCCATGAAAACTGTATTCTCTTCTTCTGCGGCAGCTTTCTTCACGTTTTTTTGCTTTCATGGCAGCTTTCTTTCTCTGTCTTCTACCGTGGCAGATGGTATAATAATAAAATTGTCAACAATAAAAACTAACACTTACTCCCATACTAGATGGATGGGGGGCTATATGGATTCTGTTTCCAGTTTCCTCTGGCCAAAGTCTTATTCGCCTCAATGTTAAATAATTATAAATCCTTGGACACTGTTTCTTTCCATGACAGTGCCCCTTCGTATTATCAAGGCTTGCCTCTATCCTTTTTCCTTACTTCTGTGACTAAAGGATCACATCTTCGAACTGGACATCTGTGGGTCTACGTGGTACTTGTCTGAACAATTATAAAAGGCCTTCTCTTATTTTGTCTCCAATAGGTGCTACATGCGGCTTCTGTCTAATATGCCGATTCCTAATCTTGTCTAACCTAGTATGCCCACTTATCCACCTTCGCATCCTCATTTTTGCTACATTTACTATGTGTATATTTTGAACTTTAGTTGCCCAACACTCCCTTAAAGCATGGCTGGTCAAACATAATAAATTTATGTTACGGTGTGTATATTTTATAAATTTATCCTTGTCTTTTATCATAGGAAAGAAGTTTAATTTCTCATTCCTTTTTTATTCTCTTCATTTCATTAATTAGAGGAAGTTGCATTTCCACTGCACCAAATACAGTGTTAATATTAGCATCTTAGTTTTCTAGTGAAAGGAGGACATGAGACCCAGTGCCTGGTTGATTCAACACAGGTGCTTGGAAATTCTTGAAATTGTGTAGAATTCTTATGAGATTAAACACTGATCAAGGGTCCAATATATGCTGTAAACTAGCATATTTTCATATTTGAAAGAGATGATTAAAACATGTGCATGTCTACAATGGAAACTAAAACTAGGGGCATAATACTTGACATCTTTTGATGAATAATAAAGATGCTAAAACACAAAGAAAAAAACCTGTGTTTGGGCATTGCTTCACAGAACACTCTGTATTTCATTTAATGGTGGGATTCACTATAAGTTTATTAATGGCCGTAGTGTTATTTTCACTGGGGCAAAAAGTGCTGGAGTCTTCCACTTACAATGAAATTTAAAGCACAAGTAGGCATTCCCAATGTTGCAACTGGTTTGAGCTGCTCCACTTGGCTTCACACTTTTTTGAAAACTCTATAAATGAAAATCAATGCAACTTATCAGCTGTGAGTTACTATGCAGTTATTTCTGACATGCAGAAAGGTCTTGTGGGAGACAAATGCAACCTTTACGGTTCTTGATGGGTTTATTTTTATTTCTTCTTCTTCTTCTTTTTTCCCCTCAATTTCTTGTTTCAGTTTTTTGAAGCTAAAGTGACTTTTAATTCCGCATGGATAGTGTTTATTTGATCCTGTATTTGGACTTTGAAATGGGTTGTTGATTCAGTTATTAGTTGGTGAAAAACTGAATCCACCTGCACTTAGGAGCATAACTTATTGTGATAACTTGGCCTTTTTAATATGTTGAAAACGTGAGTCATCTGCATGTATTGATTTGGTATACAATGTAGAAATGTGACTTAGATAGCTAGTATGTGCGTCAAAATGGTTACTGTTTTTGATTGGTGACAGTGGTGAATTCATCGTATCTTTGCTGTTCTGATATCTCTCTATCACACACTGGGTGGTGGTGAGCAATTATGCATATGAAGATTAGGACCTGATGGGCAGTAAAACTTGTTTAATTAATTGATATCTCCTTGATTTTTCTTTAATCTAAAAAAGGGTATAATTTCACGGGAACATTAAAACTATAAACTAATTGCCTATCTGTTTGAAATTAACAGTTACTGATATGTTAAGAAAGGTGCAATTTCTGTTGCATCTTTCTTGTTTTAATGTCTCTAATCTCATAAAAGAAATGATGGTCTCAAGAAAATGTTAAAATATAATCTAATTTCCTATTTCTCTAAAATTATGAGTTCCTGATATGTAAAGAGAGGTGCATTGTTTGTGGCTTCTTTCATGTTTTATATGCCTTATATAATTATTAGCAAAATATTTTCATTTAGTGCCCTTTGAGGCAATTCTTGTGGTCTAGCTCTTATTACCTCTTCATCACGGTGCACTCATGTAGCTCTTCCTGGAAGTTGACATGCTTTGCATATACTTTTGCTTTACTCTTTCCATGCATGGAAAACACAGGCATTTTTGTTTTATGGTTGTAATTGACTGTTTTGCTTCTTTCAGTTGTCCATGACGTGTGCATCAATCTCACTATCTTTTTTCAGTGTGTTTTTAGTTTACTGTGTTCATTATATTGCAGGCTGACATCTTTCGAGAAGAGAAGAACATCATAGATTTGTACATTATGCTTTTGAGGTTTTCAAGGTGAGAACAACAGTTGTGGATTTGATGTAAAATTTTTAAAGGGCTGGAAATTTCCTTTTTTTAATTAAAATGATATTTTGCTTCATCTTTTTTCACATGAAAAATAATGATGTAGAAGGCTACAATTTAGTTTATTACTCCACTTCTTATGCTTCAGCTTGGTATCAGAAACAATACCATGTCATCGAGATTATAGAGCATCAGCACAAAGCAAAAAAGACTATTTAAAAAAGGTAGGTGATTTTTTTTCAATCCCCACTGATGGCTTTTCCTTCATTTGAATCCGTTTCATGTTCAGTGTTTGGGGTTCAGGTTGATGTTGATTTATTTCTGTAGAAATTATTAAATGCTGTGACTGAGTTGGAGGATCTGAAGCCACCGGTGCAGCAAAAGATCAATGAGTCGAACAGAAAATATACACATCAAGTAAATGGCTGGGGTTCTGCACATCAAAATGTTTCATTAGAGTGGCCTCCTGTCAAAAAGAAAACTTCAACTGGTTACGATGCAGTAAAGGTATGGTCAGAGCTCTATTCTAGTGCATAGTGACTAGGTACTATTTTCAGTTATTTCTGGAGGAGATTCTCTTCTATTGCACCTGTGCTTGCAATTTTAGTATCCCCTGTTTTTATGAAGGCAAAATTTATAAGCTTATACCATACTGCCTTTGGCAGGCAGTAAGACCAGCTGCACAAAAACTTGTATCTCATGGTTCAAGATTTCAGCAATTTTCACATGGTAGACCTGTGGAAGAGCAATTGCAGAGAATGTAAGTATTTCAATATTTTGGTATATGCCCCTCAGACAAAAAGAAATTGTGCTACTAGCATCTTTCCATATAATTTTTGCATTGGAAAAATTTACACTTAGAAAAGCATGATCTTGCCTATTTGATTTCATTTCAAATGGTCTAAAGACATTCTAAGTTCTTCCTTTGCTAATTGATGCTTGTCATGCCCTTAATTTATGTATCTTCTGCACTCTTAAAACGTAGTTCTGTTGAGATATTAAATGTTGGCTGCATCCTAGGGGATTTCAGTACTTTGTTGCACAATTTGAAGTAAGTTGATCTTTTAGAATGCTTTTTGGTACTTGTTTTGTTTATTCTTTAAAACTTGATAATATAAGTTCTGCACCTTTTAAGCTGCTACTTTAATTGGACTTGCTGCCTTCTTTTTATTCTTTTAACTAATGGACTAAAGCTCTCTGTCTCGGTCTGTCTGTCTCCTCCCCCCCCCCCCCCCTCCTTAGCAGTTTCACCCTCCTGAAGAAGTTATCACTGAACCCATTGTTCTTTGGTTCTCCATGCTTTATATGCAATAAGCTCTCACATGTCCTAGATAACAATCCCTCAGTGCCTCCCTTCACTGCTTGTGGTTATTTTAAGCCTTTCTTTCAGTCCTCTTTTTTATTCTCTATTGTCTTTTATCAGTTGCTAAAACCTGCTCACCAGAATGCATGAATGAATAGTTTTTGTGTGAACAAAAGAAAAACAGTGTTCATCATTAAGGACAACTCAAGGAAAAGAAATTGTTGAATTTGCTTCTTTTTCAATATGTTTTTTTGTTAAAATCTTTGGAACTCTAGGCATTATTATATGTATTAAATAGTAAATATGAAATTTCCTTCAAGAATCTTTTGTATTCTAGGCATTAATATGTACGGTAAATATGAGAATTTGTCCAAACAAAATGAAGTCTTTGCTAGTTTCCAAAATCAAAATGGGTCGCCGAAAGAAATAAGGTGACATTTTTCATGTCGCTTTGGAACCGGCTAGTCTTACCACTATTTCTAAATGCAAGTGGCAAAATGGTTCATGCCTATTAGCATTGCAAACCAGAGTAAACCAAGAGTGAAGACTACAAATTATAAAGGATGTTTCTACAGCAAAGCGGGCACTTCCATAATGCATGCAAGTTTGTATGTCTCAATTGAGGTGTTGATTTATGTGGACATTTTGTTAATTACTTTGGGTGCCACAATATTATAACTAATGATGTGTTTGCTATATAGTGTAGGTTGCATAGAGTTTTCTGATGTACAACCACTAATTATTTTTTAATTTCTGATCTCTATAGCTTCCCAAATTTCATTTTGAAAACTAGTGGAATTCTGTTGACTTGCCCAAGCTTAGCCTTTTGGCAAGTTGTGATTAGGTGTTTCAGTGGGCATGAATTGAAGAGACATTTATTTTATCCTTCTATTCTTTGATTGGAATGAACCTGTTAATTTGTGTTCATGTGTAGATAATGATGTAACTGGAATTTTATACCTTTGGAACTCTGGATGCTCTTTACAGTTCTATTTGCTTCTTGTAGGTCCTTAAACTTCCTGCATCCCAAGGAGGAGACTCTATCTAGACATTCAATATTGGGTCCAAATGGGCTTTATGGGCAGTGGCAGCCACCTAGAAGCAATATAAAAGTATGGTGTTTTCCTTTTGTTGAACAAACCTTTCTTTGTATTTGGACCTTCACCCAAAACTTGTGCTGACCTATGTAATGTAAGTGTAGGTCTTGTATCCAAGCAACATAGACCTTACTCCAGTGGAAATCCCTCGGTTAGACTCTTGTCTAGTTTGTCGAAGTAACTTAGTTACCTCTGTTTTGAATTTTGAGCTATCTTGTTTTGAAATTCCAGATGGTTCGTTGAAGGCATCATATGATTTGCATGGTGCTTAAATTGTTTTAAATTTGGTCTTTAGAGTATTCTCTAATTAATGATATTTTCTTACTGGGTTATTTACCCCAACAGCCTGCTACAATCTACAGAAAATGCATATACAGTGAAAAATGGCTCCATTAATTCAGAACCTCATAACCTGCAGCACTCCACAGAAAATGGACACATGATCAAATCAGAAAACAATAGCTCAGAAACTGAACAATCAAGTTTAGAATCAGTTGTTCCAGAGAGTGAAGATAGTAAGCAGAACTCTGCTGAAGAACAATGTCCCATGATTTCCTTTGAAACAGCTGAAACCCCTGTTCAAACAGATCTAATTAGACAGCCTTCTCCTCCAGCTGTACTTGCAGAAATACAGGATTTGATACCTGCAATGACTGCCCAAGTTGCTGGTGCAGAACATAAAGTGGACATTTCGTCACCTGATGATTTGGTTCGTGCTGAATCTCCCTTGCAACTTCACATTGTAAGCTCTTCAACTTTCTTTCTTCGCATATTTAACTTTGTTAAAGCGTTTGCAAGTTTTTCTCTTAGGAAAGGATCTTCCTGAAGATTTAAATTGTAGTTTTTAATGGCTCTTTATTACCTTTATTGATTTATTTTTTATCCATTCGGTTCTTTAGTGTTCCTTTATTTCTCCACTTGGTTTGTCAAGTTGACTATTTGTGATCTTTGGTTTGTCAAACTGACTATTTGTGATCTACAAACCAATCTTAGATTTAATGTGGTTAGCTAATTGTAAGCTCCTCGCGTATCTGACTCATATTTTAACTTTGTTAAAGCTTTTGCAAGTTCTTCTCTTAGGAAAAAAATCTTTCTTAAGATTCAAATTGTAGTTTTAATGGTTCTCTATGAACTTTATTTTTTTTGTCCATTCTGTTTTTCATTGTTCCTTTATTTCTCCATTTGGTTTGTCAAGCTGACTATTTGTGATCTACAAACCAATCTTAGAATCAATGCGATTAGCTAAGAAAGATAATCGTGTCTTAGGAAGGCCACGTGGACCTGCAAGTTTCTTAGGTTTTGAACCCTTTGCCCTATCAAAAAGGTGGAATATGGAAAAAATGACCGGAGTGAGCATATGTTGTCTGTGATCTTCTGTTCTAAAAATGGTTTTCTCTGCAGTCAACCACAATGATGGAGAATTTCATGAAGCTGGCAAAGTCGAATACTGATAGGAATTTGGAAACTTGTGGTGTACTAGCTGGTTCACTTGTACGTCTTGCCAACCTAAAATTAATCTTCTTTATCTTCATCATTTATATTCTGATACCAATTACTCTCCATTTTTTTGTAGAAAAACAGAAAGTTCTATGTTACGGCTCTCATCATCCCAAAGCAGGAATCTACATCAGACTCGGTATGCAAGTTTCACTCTGCATCGATAATGGTGTTTGAACTACTTTTCTCTGATTTTGTGTTCAACATGTGCTTTCTAACCAGTGTCAGGCCACAAATGAAGAGGAGATATTTGAAGTTCAGGATAAGCGCTCTCTATTCCCCCTTGGGTGGATACATGTGAGTGCTTTTGCTTTGATGAACAATCACCTTTGTTAATCTCAATTCTGATGTAATCCAAGTTGTACCTTTTCATTGTTAGCTTACTTGCCATGCCTAATAGGGGCGACAGAAGTGGAAGCTTTTTTTGCAGTTATCTACCTCTATTTTTGTCTGATTATCCAAAATCTGTTTTTTCTTCTATCTTTAATTGGCGTGAATTGAAATTATAGCAATGAAGTGCTCTAGGATCTGAAGATTTGAGGTTAAATGTGAATTTATAATTTTGCATAAACTGCAAGTTCTATATCCTTTTATGTTTGTGGAGGATGTCAGATTAGGCGCAGAGCTGCTTCATGGGATACTTTTTTCATAAGCTTGATAATAAAGAAAAGAAAAGAAAGGAAAAGAAAAAAGAAAAAAAGAAAAAGAAAAGAAAAGAAAAGAAAAGAAAAAGAAAAAAAAAAAAGAAGCAATTTGGATGATCTTATGCATAAAAGGAAAGTGGTCATTGAAATGGACTGTTCTGGAGTGCTTGGTGATAAATTTTCATAGGTTTGATGCAAAATAAGAAAAATTTGGAGGAAGATACTATGAATAAAAGCAAGAGAGTTTGTTGAAATGGACTGTTAGTTGATTGCTGAAAGTGCAAAGTACCTGCTACACTTTAGATAACAAGAACAGTGATTGGATTGGTTATACCTTTAGTAGTAATGTTTGGTCATAAAAGCTAGTAAGTCTATCAAACAAGCATTTCAGATGAAAATATTGAAATAGGTGCATAGAAATGCAGGGGTGATGTGAAAAATGAACTGGAAATTGGACATTGCACAAGTTATGGATCTAGGTTGGTTGTTGAAATAGTGTAGCCATCTGCCAGTATGAAAGAGTATGCAGTTTCAAGCAGTAGGCAAAACTTCACGTGAATTGATTCAGCAAAAATTATTCAATGTGCTTGGATAGAGTTTCCTCCTCAATAAAACATAAGTAAAAGGAAACCATCTAGCCTTTCTCAATTATTTTTGAGATTGAATTTAGTTCAGTTGAATTGTGGAATTCAGTGTATGACTTGTGGTGTTATTTGGTCTTTATAGCTTAAATTTACCCTGGCTTAGGACATGAGATTCATGTTTTAGTGAAGCATGATGTTCCTCTCCTCTTTCCATTATATGTACTGCAAAATAAACTTAGTGTGCCATAAATCCCACTTTAATTCTTAAATTAAAAAGTTTGAAATCAGCTCTAAATTAATATTCATCACATGCTATATTGGAAAAAATCACAATGTATAGGTTATCATAATTATTTTGTTAAGGTGAAGAACTAGTTGCTGAGATGTTTACTAATTTGGACCATGGCTAGGGAAATCATTTATTCTTTGAAACCATCAGGTCTATTTATTCTTGGAAACCATCACTTCTAAGTAGTTGTGGCAAAGTTCTTTATGCTGATCTAATTTATTCATGTGAGAAGTTACAATTGTGCAGCATCTTGTTATATTTAAATTGCTTTTGCAATTGGTAAAGATCTATCAAACGTCCAATGAAGTGATGTTTCAATCAATGATTGCTAGCTTTTGGTTTGAGATCTTTGTAATATATAGGCTGGATTCATCATGTGGTTGAAACACTGTAAATTATGTATCTAAAACAAAGATATTGATGCTTCCCTTTTTGAAAAATTTTAATAACACTGTGGCATCCTTGGATCTTGCTGGCACATTGGTTAAGAGTGAAAGCCTTTTTTTTTTTTGGTGTGTGTGTGTGAGGGTGTTTGGGGGGAGGGGAGGGGAGAGGAGAGAATATAATATATTCCATCTCACTGTTTCTGTGCCCTGCTTTGCTCTCCCTACCTGTCTTACCTTTGTATGTGATGTGTGCAATATGTACAGTTCTTTGTTAGCATCTGATTAAGCTCTGAAAATATTTGCTTCCCTTGTACTCACACAAGGACAGGGATATGTTCCTGGGAATTATGTTGGATTTTCAGTGACATGGACATGTATTCTGCTATATTTTTAGTGCTTGGTAATTTTGCATGTAAAGTCCTTTAAAATGCACTGGCATCCAGTTTAAACTTTAATCTTATAAATTAGAAGTTACATTTTGTCATCTTCTGACAGACTTGTTTCTCCCCATATTGCTAATTGCAGACGCATCCCATGCAGTCTTGTTTCATGTCGTCAATTGATGTTCACACCCATTATTCATATCAGGTGATTTACTAATCCTTTATGTATTTTTTTGGAGTTTTAGGGGTAAAAGTTGGGGTCAGATATGCAATGGATTTATATTACTGAAAGCCTAATTGTTGCGCAGGTCTTAAGGTTAATGCGAACTTTTGGTTATATTAGTTAGGCAGTGCTAATGTAAACTGGTTGCATTTATAAAATCTATCGAGAGTATCTTCACATTCTGTAGACCTTTCCACCCATTTTTGTGCTTAATGTTTGTCATCAGGCAATGCAGCAAGCGTTTGAGATCCCTTCCTGTATTTTACCATACCTTTTTCCATTTTTGAAAAATAAAAGAGAACTTTTACAAATTCGGGCCCTCTGTTTTGTCTTGCTTTTGCATGGATTGGTTTCTGTTATGGTCTCACAGGAAATGAGTTCCTCCAACCTAAAAGCTACAAATATTTTTATTTCTCTAATCAATTTTCTTGCTTTCTCTGTTCTCAGATTATGTTGCCAGAAGCTGTTGCCGTTGTCATGGCACCACGGGATGCTTCAAGGTAACTATTGTTGTCATATTAAGTTTCCCCTCTTTGCATGTGTTAGATTGATCTTATTCAATTTTTCTTTCTTTCTTTTCCCTTTTTTTTCCTGCGCAGAAAGCATGGCATTTTTAGGCTGACAGCCCCTGGGGGAATGTCAGTAATAAGACAGTGCCAGCAACGTGGGTTTCATCCACATAATCCACCTCCAGATGGTGGACCCATTTACAAGACTTGTACAGATGTCTATATGAATCCCAACCTAAAGTTTGATGTTTTTGACCTCCGATGATCTCATTGATGCCATTTGAATGGGTACTGTTTTTGGCAATTTAATTGTTCATAGGCTATCCATTTGTGGTAAACTCTTAGTTCTTCAATTGTAAAGAAGGGGATATTATCCTGGTGATTGTATAGTAGTAGTAACGGATTAATTCATTCTGGGAAGTGTAAAACATAATTTGGAAGTTATAATACCAAGACTATATCCCCTTAAGATTTATCAAATGCATTTGCACCATCTAGATGTCCACTCGCGTAGATACATTCACAAAACATCATGTGTATATGTCTACGCATCAGAGTGATGGAATGAAAGATACTTTGATGGTTAGATCGGTTGAAGGGATGTGGATAAAATTTTGAGTGATGTGAAAGCAATTTCACATTGCAAAGCTTAAAAAAGAAAAGCTACGCCACAATCTTCACAGAATCTGTGTGTGTGGGCGCTGTTACGCTTTGGGAATGCCTTTTTACCTTTTACTCTTTCTAGTCCATGGAATTGGTTTCTCTCTCTCCTTATTCTATTTTTCCAAAATAAGACTTGGAAAATACTTTTACAACCTCAGCAGCTCCAACTCATTTTCTTGGTACTGGATTGGAAGTTTAAACTGACTGTATAATTCTTTCTCGGTTGAGAAACTTAATGGGAATCAAGGAATGAGACATTAGGCTCTAATTGTTGGATAGGAATGATTACAAGGGGGGACTCATTATGGAACAAAACAAGAATTGACAATGCTTAGAATTGTAAGTGTGTGTACTGGATGACCACGTGTACATTTGGGTCAAAATTAATTGAATGTCTCCCTGAACATGATCATTGATCTTGGAATGGCTTGAGAGTGGACCTCACCTTCCACGCCTTCCTGTTTTCCCCCATCAGATCTCTAATGCATAAGTTGAGGCTTGTTATACTGTGTTTGTAATTTACAAGTTTTTCAAATTTCCAAAAAGGAGAATCACATGCCACAACTTATTGTGTGTTTTCAAAGTTATCCATTTTAAAAGTTTAATATTCACTCCGAATTATTCATTTTAAAAGATTGAATATCTTATTTTTCAATTTTTTTCAATAAATTGAAGTGTTAGAATATTACTATCATATCATTAATTAGGTGTAACCATTGGGGTAATGGATCAAAAATTTGTGAAAATCTTGGGAACTTTTTCATTTGAAATATAATTGGAAAAGAAAAAAAAAGAAAGAAGAGAGAATAGTTTGAAATGGCTAATCTGTAATTTTTGAAATTTATTATTTAATGCTCCTCCCCACTTATTTTTTTTTTTAGATAAAAGGGACACTTCATTAAGAAGAAAGTTCAGAGTAAAGAAGAATATTAATTACAAGTTTCTTAATAATACTGTATAATATTGAAAGAGTACCTCTCTCTCTCTATATATATATGTATGTATTTGAAATGGAAAAAGTAATATTATTTAAAATCTCCAATAATAGTAATAATAATATGATGGCTACACCCATGAGTACTGACTTTTATATAATTTGCTAAATAAATGAAAAATGTGGAGAAATCCTGCATGACAAATTGATGTTTCTTTCTATATAGACTAGCTAACGGAACGTGACACAAACTGCTGATGCATGTTAATATTGATGTTTCTCTACCAGTAATTTGTGAATTTTGAGAAATAAAAGATATATCTTGTGATTATATATATATATATATATATATATATATATATATATATATATATATATATATATATATATATATATATATATATATATATATATCTTGTGATGTGTGGTAAAGCAGAAGTTGAAGACAAATATCATTTAAAAATATCAAGTAGATTAGATATTAAATTCTGGGTAGTTGGTGGGTTAAATCATCACTTAATCATGTAATTAAGTTTGTCTAATAATGAGTGATTTATCCAAGTCGGTGGGTTAAAACATTTTCTTAAACTGAAACATCCTAATATTGTTTATGTACTTTCTGAAAATCGAAGTCGGTAGAATCTTGGTGAAAAGATCAGCTAGTTTGCTGCTAAAAAAAACTTTGTGATTTTTTCATACTTCAATATTGTTGATCGTTGTTCCTGAACAATAATCTATACATTGTTTTATTATATTGAGTTATGACTTTCAACCACATGAGCTTTTAACTAAATTTATGAATAGTTAACATTGAATAATTCAATAATTAATACTCTTATAGCTAAAAAAATTGATATCTTTTGGTGTCTGGACTTTTAATTCAAATATTTTTGTATGAATTTTGCTATTCACATTAATATCGATATTTTTTGATAATTAGAGGCTCATACTCATTATTATTATATTTTACAAGCAACTGAATATGTAAATACATTATCAACAACTATTATCATCCATTTTCGCATCTCATGTAATTTACCATTACTAGAACCACTTTTGGGGTCATTTTTCTAGAAATCTGGAGTTGTTGACTTAAGTTGCTTTTTACCTCTTCAGGAGTATATCACTTTATAAATTTTCATTTTATTTTCTTCAAAGATTGATATCTATTTCATTAAAAGATATGTCACGCTTCTGGCAGACTTTTTAAAATCATTGATAATATTTCAAAATATTATGACTAGATAATAATTATTTTGCCTTTTTTCATTTCATAAGTCATGTTATCAATCTTAAAAGGGCTATGGACATTCATAATCATGAAATTTATAGTACATACTTTTTCTTGAATGTCCATTAATATGTATTGTGCCTCATTAAAACCCTAGTGAAAAAAAACCCTGTGGGATAAAAATCCACTAAAGGAAAAAAGAGTACACACATGTAATATCTTTAATACACATCATAAGTTGTCTCATTAAAAACCTTAATAGGAAAACTCAGTAGGAAAAAGTCTTATTTAAGAAAAAAAAAAGTACAATGATTATTTTTCTTCCCCTTATAATGATATCGGTACACACCTTTAAATTTGTGCATACAAAATTTTTATACTTACAACGAGTATATGACCAATGTACTTTTATGCTACATCATAAATAAGTTATCCATTCTCAAATGGTTTTCTTAACCATTTCTATTATTTCTCTTAATTATCAACTACTTCTGGTGGTGAAAATTAATCATATAGTAATAATTTTCTTGAACATACCATGTAATGGCCTCAATGTTGGAATGATCATGAATAGTACTTTCCGACAGTGAATAGTATTTCTGGGTTAAAAATGACACCCGAAAGTGAAAAATATTTTATTGGACTATTGAAAAGTAATAGTCACGGGTAGTTCGGGGTTGAAATGTGAAGTAAATTTGAGGTCAAATAGGTCTCCAAAAGCCAAAATAACGAAAACCGAGAAAATTAGGGTTTAGGATTTTTAATTAAATTTTTGGTCGTTTTGGCTATTAAAAATATCAAATGAAGTCTAAAAAATTATCAAAAATTATATATGTGCCTAAATTAATATTTATAATATTTTGGTAGCAAAAAGTAAATTTTTCGGTAACACCAATATTTTTGAATCGGAACGATAAAATTGAATCGGACCCAAAACGGACTCCGATTGGGCTGAAATTTTGCTTATAACCTATTTTTAATGTTATATGAATAATGGAATCAAATTTGAAGAGAATTGAAGCTATAAAGTAGGAGAAATTAATTAGGGCTAATTATCGGGTAATTATCGGGCTTAAATAATTAAATTATCCAAGCCCAAGGTAAGCCCAGCCCAAGACCCAAATTGAAGAACTATAAAAGACCTTCCTCTCCAGAAAAATCCAGCAGAAACCTGTGTCTTCTTCAGCTCCATAGGTGGCCGAACTCTCTCTCCCACAATTTCCTCTCTTTTTCTTTCAAATCCTCACCAAATCTCACCAAATCAAAGCTTAAGAAAATTGATTTCAGCCTCTCTAGAGTACCCTAGCAAGCTCTAATATTTAATTTAAGGAAGAGAATCAAGAGAAACCAAGGGTTAAAGTTTAGGTGTCAAAGTTAGGTATGTGAAATTATTGATTTTAATTTAGTTTTTAGGTGCCTACTACTAGTTTTAGGTGACTAGAGTTCATTTTTGCTGTTAATTTTAGCATTTGAGGCCAAAATAATTGAGTTTACTTTGATGGGAATTTTGGTTTGTGAAGGAATCCAAGAAGAGGAGCAAATTTCCCAAGCCAAAGGAAAAGAAAAGGAAGTCTAGGCAAGATTAATCAATAGAAAAAGGTGTGTGGCTAATTAATCCTTTTATTTTCCTAGTAATTAAGTGAATTTCCTTTAGGTTTCTTAAGAAAAATTTCATATATTGGGATATAATTGAAAGTAATGCTATATTCATGTATTTAAGACTTATATATGCTTATTAGAGACCTTAAATGAAGTTAAAAGAATTTGTATGGTGGAGTTGTACTGTTGGCCGAATACTAATTCATAAGAAATTAATGTGGATTTAGGTGATTTAGGTGATTTTAAGCTTTATAATGCTAATATTAATGTAAATTAATAGTTATGAATTTTTATAGAATTTATGGAAATTAAATGAATATTTTCGAAATAAATATTAATTAGGTATTAGTTGAAAAATGTGAAAATTGAATGAATTATAGCATAATTTATAGATTACATGGTGAACTACTGTGAAACGATTCATAGATTATGTAAAAAAGACTGACTGTAATTATACGGCGTTGATATTGTATTGACAAGAAATGAAAAGTAAGGAAAAGAATGAAAGATTAACTAATAAGAAGGAAATTTAAAAAAATATATGCTCTTAGAAAAAGTTAGGCAGTAAAACCTAATTCAGGATATAATTGGCTGGCCATAGGGATACATATACCGCGGTGCAAGTCATGACGACTTGCTTTACTATGATTGGATCGCTGATCTCTATAGTATATCTGTCATACGTACTATCATATATTCATATGTTATATGAGGGATGATTCTTGGAGGTCATTTCTCATTCTGTTATGGCCCTGTGGGATCCACGTCCCACATATCCGGTCTGAGAATTTTCTATCGGGTCTGTACTAGGGATATATTGATAAGAAAATGTCAAAAGCGTAAAAAGAGAAGCTAAAACGAAAGTTTAATATGAAAAATGACTAAAATAAAAAGGGTTTAAAAGTTTAGGGTAAAACGAAAATTTTCCTAAAAGATGAAAGTAATAAGTAAAAGTGAAAAAGGAACTAAGTAATAAAGGTAAAATGGTAAATTGGTCAATTAATTGTATAAAAAGTCAACCTTATAAAGTTAAAGGACTAAATTATAATTTTACATGAAAGAAGTTAATATAAAAATTAAACAGTAAATTATAAGCTAATTAAGAGGTTAAAATAAGAAAATAAGGAAAAGAAGGGCAAATTAGTAATTAATATGTAAAATGGCACTTTTGTAATAAAAAGAAGTTTAAGGATTAAATTGAGAATATAAGAAAAATTATAAATTAAATGGAAAGTCAGTTGTTAATAAAATAAATATTATTTTTAATAAGAAAAATCGATAATTAACAACTTAACTCAAAATTACTAGATATACATAATGTAGGGAAATACTATGAGTTTTAGTCACCACTGGGTATGTTTAATGCTCAGCACGTAGGATTTACTGCGTGCAGGTACAGATAGCTTGGAGCGTGGATACACAGAAGGAAATTGAAGTTGAAGAGTTAGAAAAAATATTTTGTGGCATGTATATATATACCTGATATGTTTTGTATTATGAGGACATTATCGCAATGATAATCATACTTGTATTGCATGTAATAGTATATGAATAAGGAATTACAGAGAATGGATGGTATGCATGTGTTGCTTGATGATATATATATATATATATATATGGATTTGTGATATGTTTGGATATAAACTGTTGTGCCTCTGAGAGACTGTGTAATTGTCTGCTTTTCAGGGGGCTAGTTAAGAATATAGCCGTTATATTGTCAAAATTTTATTAAATGCATAGTAAATTTTCAACCAATTGCCTGTCTGATAAGATTGTTACAGTAAGGGTGTTACATACCATTTTTATGATCATAATTCTATATTGCTTCATTCACTTCAATGAACGAAACAAATAAATAATTTGATCATAATATATATACAACATAATCATGTAATAGCTATAACAAATGAATGCATTTAGTAATTTAATTCAAATATTTCTAAAAAATTACTTAAAGATAATAAAATTATCCAAATAAAACATATATGATTATATAGAGAACTAAAATCTTTAAAACAATATGTAATTTTAAGTAACCATTTAACAATTACCATCTAATGCATGATTACATAAAGCATCAACAACAATAATATATGATCATAAAATATGTTATATCTAGTGACTTTATAACCATTTAAGTACTCAATGGAAGATAATATATAAACATATAATCATATAAAAAAATTTTCTTTCAATCAAATAGTACTTGATATTTAATTCGAGATAAAATTTAGTTTACAAAATTCATTAAAATATTTTGAATTCTTCAAAAGTTTCAGTAATCAAAATCATAAATAAATCATGATAATAGACAATATTATAATACTTCAAAATTATATACATAAAATTCAATGCATATATTGAAAAAAAATCAGAAATACTTATATGCTTTAGGCATGATAAATCCTTAATGAATTAAAATATGCAAATAGTATCAATTAATTACATATTAAGATATTACTAAATTGACAAATAGTAAAAATTTATTGCATTCATTATAAAAAAAATATACATTTTTGCAATCAATACCAATCCATTGCAATAAATGTCATAAAATAAATCATATTTTACGACTTTATTATTTATTGCATGAATATCAATTGCACTCCTTTGGCATCATATTTGTCAATATTTTGAACTGCAGGTGCAAAAATTTATATTGAATGCAATTAATATCTGTATTTTTTAACAGATTTAATTTTAAGATTCTCACTATATTGCATATATCAACATTAATATTTTTATACAAAATATTGTCGAAAACTTTATCCTTCGGTTCCTTTTAATGACAAATGGCATATTGAAATCTCTTATTTAATTTCAGGTACCCGAACCACTTCAAGTGTTTAAAACTTAGTTATGTCATAGATCTCTTCAAGAGTATCCGCCTCCATAATATGACCATATGGATTTATTTGCTCCTTTTCATTCAAAAATTTTATTCTTATTTGGAACCGAATAATTTATCTTACAAGACAAATTATCCTACTGGGATATTTTTTTTGAATTGGAGCATTTGCAGCTAATACATATGAGATTTAATAAATTTTTACGCATTAATAAATATATTATCATCATAATTAACTTCAGGTTCATAATATGACGATCTAAAATATGCATAATGTATATATTTATTTTAACTGCTTGCTTCCCCTTATATCGGGAAAAATATTAAACAAAATACAATTTTCAACTAAAATTGCAATTAAGAAATTTTATGATTTTTATTGGCATAATGCATGTAAGTAATGCTTACATCAATATTATATATCCATATATAAAAATGATACTATTGTTCTCATAAAAATATATAGCAATTAACCAGAGGCATGTAGTTAACATTTTTAGCTAGATCTTGGAGTATGAACATGTACAAGGGGCTTATAATAATCTTTTAACCATGACATACAATCACTAGTATTATCAAGAAAAATATCTTGATTGCATATTTTGAAAGTTGTGCACTTAATTTGAATAATCTCACAAACTGCAGGTTGTGAGTTGATAATAAATACACATGTGAATATTTTATTGATGCATCTTTCAAAAATATTTGAATATTTCACATGGTGGATAGTGGACCCACATATATTATCTTTATTCATTCCAGAATAAAGGAAATTCAGTCCCTTTATTAGCTAGTGATACCTTAATAATATTTCTTAAGAACAAATAGGTCATGAGAATTCCTTAAATTGAACTAAAAGAAATTTCTGGTTCTTTAATAAATATATATATAGGAATTCTCAATAATTTATACATTATAATTGATTCGGAATGGTCAAACCGGTCATGCCAAATAATCAATTGTTAATTAGTAAACTTCAGGTTTGCTATTTTATTATATCAATATTATATCAATTGATAAATATCAAGTTTCTTAATATTAATATCAAACAATTAGTAAACTTTGTGTTTACTAATATTTGTGACAGTTAATAAAAATTTTACTTTAATCAATAAACTTCAGGTTTACTGATATTAATATCACTTAATCAATAAACTTCATATTTACTGATATTTATATAATTGAAAAATAATAGGTTACTAATATTTGCACAATAATTAGTAAACTTCAGGTTACTAATATTTGTATCTATTAGTAAACTTCAAGTTTACTAATATTTGTATCAAAATAAAATCAAATTATTTGAAAAAAATATATTACTAATCATAAAGTGGATCTCAAGTATTTCTCTTCCAGTCTCAAAATGATATTTATTTTAGCGAATATTTTTTTTTTTGAAAATAAATGTCCGCAGAATATATTTGAGAAATAATATATTTCTTAACAAATTATTTGCAAATAATCGCATTATAACTCTTCATGAGCCTTCAAATAATTGTATTACACATAACAACAATATACATATAGCAAATTGAAAACTAAATATAGCTTTACATAAAATATATTCATCATATATAATATAATGATTAAAATATAATTAAGCAAGGATCAAATTATAATTATGCAAAACAAATCACTAAAATCATGTTAATGTCTTTGGTAATAGAAAATGCTATTCTCAGTTCTTAATATTTTTGTATATTAAAGTTTTAAAATTATTTATTGTAGGGTAGAATTACTTAACCCTTAATCAATCTTATTAACTCATAAGAATTAAAATAATTCAAAATTTATGAATTAAATCTACTTATCGTTTAATCTTATAAATTATAATTATTAATTCTTTCTAGTTGGATTGTCGTAAATTATCGACTTCCAATAATCAATATAAGCTATCGTGCTAATAACGTATTGTAAAACTAATTAAAAAAATATATATAATAGAATAGAGAATTTTTTCTTATTAATTATGTATACTTAATAACCACAACGAGATATTTATAGGAATAAAATAGAAAAAATAGACTTCTACTAGAATTAAAAAAAATGAGTTTGATAGTAATCCAAATATTTCATAATTATCACAACAAAAACATGTGCAAGTCTGGTAAATTTCATGCTTTTTTACGTTTGATTTCTGTGCTAATTATATAACATTGCTACTGTGTATTGTGAGATAAACCAATAAAAATTTGCCACGTAACTAATGATCTAATTAACAAATTAAGAATTTATTATAATTTAAACTTTGAGAAACAACCAAAGCCAAAAGGTTAAGTGATGAATTTGAATTTGATTAAAGAGTAGAAGGGGCAAGAACAATTAATAAGCAACCATGAAAGATCTAAACTAATGCCCTTTAAGTAGTATTTCCAAAGCAACGTTTACCACTTCAACATCTATTAGATTCCTTAAATTACGGTTCAAGAAACTAAATCAACGGTAACAGTCATTACAAACTGTAACTTTCAAGTCTTGAGATGCAAGAAAACGTTGTCTTACCAAATTAAATTTTAGGCAAAACAAATTCTTAGATTTTTTTAAACTTTTTTATTGAATTTTTAATTTTTTTCATATCAAGCATGTCTGGTCCAATTCCAACCCATCCATGCCCAAAACTGGCCTGACCCAAATCCTTCTCGACCCATCCTAATTCGGCCCATCCGGTCCGAAATAGGCTTGAATTTTATTTATGTAGACTTATATAGAAAAAAATCTTTAACTTTCATTTAGATCCAGTCCAAATTCGATCCATTTCGGTTTGCTTCGAATTCGGCCCATCTCGTTTAGTACGTCCTAATTATATCAAGAGTTAATTTTCATTAAAAAATGAGTTAAATGTATTAACTTACAACTTTACCTATTAGGGTTACCATGTGACCTTTTGGATCACTACACATCCATTTTGACCACAATGCAATCCATCTTGACCAACATACAATCCATCTAAATCAACACATAGCAAATCTAAAAGTAGATATTGATATATTTATGACTTATAAAAAATAGCTTATTTATGACCTGTAATTTATAATCCAATTCAAATCGATCTAACTCGATTCATTTACTACCTATACGTTGAATAAAATAATAATATAATTATTATATACATTATGTTCTTCATTTTTATTTTATTAAATTCTTATTTTTCTAAAATATTTTAAAATAAAAAATTCGACCTAAATAAATAAAAATTTGAGTACACGATGATAATAATAATAATAATAATAATAATAATAATAATAATAATAATAATAATAATAATAATAATAATAATAGTATAAGTGCAGCACCCTTTTTCTTAGTGTTTCTTTTCTTTTTGCAATATTCTTCTTATTTGGGTTGAAATTTGAAACATAATTTATTATATTAGATTATTATTAGATTTTCAAATTCATAACTAGACCTAGAAAAATTGACCCAAATTCATGGGTCGATCCAAATTCATCTAAAAAAATTGATCCAAATCCAACTCAACCCAATCAAATACCCACTGAGTCAATCCAAAAATGATCCATTTTATTTTTTAATCTAATCCAACCCAACTCAATACCCACTAGATCAACAAAAAACTGACATATTTCATTCTTCAACCCATTGGGTTTCTTACAAAAATTCAATGGGTTTCTTACAACATCTTTTTTTCTTTCTCATTTTCATTTCTTTCCAAAACTCTAACCTTTTCACTACGATTTCAACCACTTCACTATCGGCATCGGCAGCGGCAATTAATAATATCAGATCAGCCGAGAACAGTAATTTTTGATGGTGAATAGTATTTTTGGGCTGAAAAATACATCCGAAAAGCGAAAAATATTTTAATTGACCATCAGAGAATATTGATCATGGTGGGTTCGGGATTGAAATTTGAAGTGAAACCGATGTCAAATAGGCCTCCAAAAATCAAAAATACGAAATAGGTAGAGAGTCAATTTTGATAATAGAAAGGTTGACCTGAATTTGACCGGATTTTTAAAAATAGCAAACGAACCCTAAAAATTACCAAAATTTGCAGATTTTACTAAAATTTCTTTTAGATTATTTTGGTAGTAAAAATTGAATTGAACTGGTAACGGACTTCGATTGAGCTAAAATTTTAGTAATGAGGACCAATTGGTAATTTGTATGCAAATTTATAGGTTGAAAATGAAAATAAATGAGAATAATGACAATTTTGTAAATATTAATTAAAAAAGATAATTTTGAAAATAAATAAAAATTAAAGGATTAAATTGAAAAATTATTTAGTAAGGGTATTACAAGACTCATTAATTAATTAATATAAATTTTTATAATAATTTACATTAAGTCCATGAATCGATCCAAATTTATTTGAATATTGATTCATTTATGATCCATATTTTTTGATCTATTAATGATCTAATCCATTAATAATCTGTCCATTAATGATTCAATTCAAATCCGTTCAATCCGTCCATTTGCCACCTATACTGATAATACTATACATTGCTTGGAGTTTTGCACAATTTGAAATTTTAATATATGAAAACACGTCTTCATATCCAAAAACCAAAACGTGCCAACAGAATAAAAAATGAATAAAATAATGAAATTGCTCACCTACCAAATAATATATTTATATATTTATTTGGATGAAAGATTTGTTCAAAACAGGAACTAAATTATATAAATGATTAAGCCAAAAGGATTTGTTAAAAGGAGAAATTATTTTCAAAAAAGAAAACAAAATAAAAAATTAAGGAAAATAGTAGAATCTTTGAAAAAGAAGAAACGATGCTTTCAGTGGTTGCGATGGCAGCCACAAAGTCAATTATAAGGTGAGAGAATTATCACCCTGTCTCTACCCCATAAGTTAAATTCCTAATTTTTAAATAAATCTTCTAAAACAGTAAGCAGCCTTAATTCCCCCAAGACCTACAAATTTTTTTTTTTAATTTAATCACCGATATTACGTGTTAGCATTAGCAGTGCTAATATATAATTTTAATCACTCAGATTTTTTTTTAAATCTTTTTAAAAATATACGATTAATTGCACCGAAATTCATTACATATTATAATTATTAACAGCCGGTGACAAAAAAATTTACTTTTAATAAAAGTTAAAAAAGTATCCTAACCGAGTAATATTTGTATAAAAAGTTATTTTAATTTAAAAACACATCGAATTTTACCAGAAATATAACTGATAAAAGAATTTGTGTGTGTTACGGCCATCCCTTAGCCTACGAGATTAAATATATTATTTATTATTATTATTTTTATGCCTAAGTTTTACACTTTATATATTCTTATATTTGATCTCCTTCCTCTCAGAATGTTATAGCACAACAGACAACTTCCCCCTGCAATTCTGATTCATTTCAGAGAAAAACATTCTTTATTTGATTCTTGAATTTTCTTGGAAGCATTCTCTCACTCTCCTTTCTTGACTTCCTACTCTAAGCCAACCATCTTTGAATCTTTTCTTTTTCTCCGTCTTCCCATTCTCAAACTACATTAAGACTGCTTTAGTTAAAATAATTTATTGGTTTCCAACATGTGCTCCGAAACAAGCCCTCGAATCTCATTCTCCAATCATCAAGAACAAGAACAAGAACAAGACGATAAATCCACCCGAAGAGATACAAAGCTCCTCGAATCCACTTCTGATTTCGAGTTCTGTGTTTGCAGCCATGAATCTTGTACAGCAGATGACCTTTTTGCGGATGGTATGATCCTTCCGCTCCAATTTATTCCTCCTTCCAATCAAACACATAAACTTCAATCTTCAACCAAACTTTCGCTCCCTCCTCTTCCATCCAAGAAAGAAAACAGAGTTTCGAGTTCAGATTCAGAGGAGAAAGACAATCGGTCTAAGTCGTTTTGGGGATTCAAAAGAAGCAGCAGTCTGAATTGTGACATCAAGAAAAGTTTAATCTGCTCTTTACCACTTCTATCGCGAAGCAATTCAACAGGGTCCGTGCCAAATCCGAAGCAGAAAGCAACACCGTGCAAGGATATTAGCAAGCAAAAGCAACAATTAGGTAAGAAATTATCGGTATCAACTCCTAATTACGTCTATACATTACCACAGAAGCGTCCATTAAAGAACTACTATGGCGGATCTCATGGAAATGGTGTTAAGATTAGTCCCGTCTTGAATGTTAATCTTTTCGGATTCGGATCCTTTTTGCGCAACGGAAAAGAAAAGAGTAGAAGGTAATTGTGAATGCTAGTAGAAAGAGTTATTTTAGATTACTATAGGTGATGTGGATTAATCTTGGTGTTACCTCATCTATATTTATGTAATTGTATAGAGCAAATATGATTATGAATCAAGAAGATATATATTTTTTTAATTATATAAATGATCCGAGCCAAATTCGAGTTTCGTTAAATTAGCTAACAGTTACTGCATGTGATTGGAAAATAGCGTATGATGGAGTTTGAAAGGATGTGAAAATGTCATAAGCACAGGAGACATAGCAACGGGTATCCTTCTTTCATGGAATTGTCACGTTGTGCTTTTCATTTCAATTTCTAATCAGTCTTTTCTTAATTCAAGGGCAACTCTCTTTTGGGTGCTGTGTTTTATTAATGTAGTTACGAGAGAGGTCTGGGGTTAGGGTTACATTTGGTTTGTTATTTGTTAGATTAAGACAAAGGCTATCTGTTTGGAGGGAGCAGAGGCTACCAAAATCAAATCCACCGATGATTTTGCCTTTTTAACTTTTCTAATTTCAGCTGCCTAAATTTAATTACATGCCCCACTTCTTTTGATATCTCTTTCAAAGTAACATGGTCTAATGATAAGGGTTAGCAATTTGAAATATCTCCTAAAATGTAGTGTGTTTTTGTAATTCACAATCAGAAAAGGATGGCATTTATTGGAGTCATTTTGAGGAGTTAAAAGAGTTTTAATTAACATATGAATACGTTTGCTCACCTTAAATGGTCTATCTTCAACAAGATTATGAATAAACTCAAAACCATAAGAAATTAAAAAATATATATAGATATTACTTTATTTTTTTAAAGAAAAAATAAAAATTGAATAAAAAATAGGAATATATATTATTGTCATATAGATTTGATCATGAGCTGACTTTGAACATGAAAAATATTTAAAAGCCCACGTAAGCCACAAAAAAATTCAGGCCTAAGAAAGAAATATAAAGAGTGAATGCCAAATTGCAATCCCATTTCCATGAACCCTTTTTTTTCTTAAAAAAAAAATATAGTGGCAGAAATTCCATTAAAATGTAGGTACAGTTATTGGGGTCATTGGCTTAAAGGTGAGTAAGACGTATATCTGTAGCATGATACAAATTATGGGTGGCTAATTGCTAAGTGGGGACTATCAATTATGCTTGGCTGCTTAGAATCTATGAAATAATTCAATTAAGAAACACTGGATACAAATTAATTTCGCTATTTGAATTAATTAGATCTCAAGTAGGTCAATCATCAAATAATAATAAAAATAAATAAATAAATTCAAATTTTGATATAATTCTGAATCGGCTGATCCATGACAATTAATTCACTATATTCATACTGTTTATTTTTACTTTTTCCAATAAGTTGTCCATAGAACAAGGATAAATCAATCAGCCTAATAATCTCAATACATCATAGGAATATGTCAATATCTCAGCTTAACCAGCCTCAAATATGGAAGGCTCACTAGTACTGAAGAGAATCAACAAACTATATTCTAAGTTATTAAAGCTTTTAAGGGTGCTAAACAGCAAAATAGGGGCGTGCAAAATCCAATCCAGAAACCCAACCTGAAAATGCAAATTGGATCAGATTGTTCAGATAGGGTCGGGTTAAAAATATAAGTAAATTTCGAGTTTCGAGCTATTAGGCTTTGCACAACCCTACAGCAAAAGTCCAGCAATTTTTAGATTCTTTCTGCTATACAACAGGACTCAGCAAATACAGTTTCCAACTTCTGATTTTATGTATCCATCTGCAATAACTAATTTTAACACGAAAAAGTTATCAGCAGAAGGACCAACCACATAGAAATGTGGCAGCGTTTTTGAGGGTCCAAATAAGGCTTTTTGCAATCTGGAAACTGAAGTAAAACTGAGATGTTAAGTGCCCAAATGCAGAAAGGATCTTATATAAATGAAATTTACCATTATTAAGAGTAAGAAGCAACGCAGTAACTGGCATTTGATGTGCTGCAGGCAACTTTTCTGATGGTAGTAATGCGACCTTAACAAGAGATTCAACTTAAAATTCTGAGATCTCAATGGAGTCAAACAAAAACGGCGGTTGCACGAATGTTCTCAACAGTAGCATGGGCCCAAAATGGAAAATGATGACAACGAGGATAACAGAATTAGTATTGTGTAAATGAAGAAAAATTCTAAACCAGCTTCACATATTAAATATAATAAAGATTAATGGATCAATGTTGCAAACATCTTCGAAGAAGCTATGATCAGAATAGGTATTGCACTCCGGTATCAGATACGAGAAATGCCACCTTTGCGACGGCCCCATCTCTTGGCCAATTCCTCTAGGTGTTATAATAATTAAATCAGCAACTCATGTTCCACTAACTGCAAAAGTCATGCCTCAATTATTTGCATTCTAGTGTGCTCTAAGTCAAAACATTCACTGATATCTTTAGAATCACAACTCTTTTACTTCTCAAAACACGAAGATCCATACAACTCTCCAAGCACTTCATACAAAAATCACATTATAACAGGATCCCAAATATTGAATAATGTTTGGGCATATGGCTATTTAGGTTTGCCTTGAATGCTAAAATTCTTAAAAGGCAATTACACGTCTGCATTTTATGCTTAGTAAAATTAGAGTTCTCAAATGGAATTTCCAACACGTAAGATGCATTGCATTACCCTTGTACTAGGTTAAGAAATGATTTAAAACCTGAGCCAGCGACAAATTTCAGCAATTGGGTATGCATGCAATTAGTGGATTGCTACAGAATCTTGTTCGTCTCATGCTGCCAATGCTCATAACAAACTCCTGCAGTAGCTCTATCTACTGCTGGCAAAGCACCAAGAAATCGCTGTGTTCACGAACTGACTTCCTCCAGTAAGGACCAAATACTGCATGATGAATTCGAAAATGGTCTTGACCAGCTTTAGTTTTCCGTCCTCTATTCCCAGGACAACAAAAATAATTCTATGGGAAAAATTGCCATTAAGACCTTGATAATAAGTTAATTAAAGTGAAGGAAAGAAAAACAGTGTCCCCTTTCTTAAGCTTAATTAATAATAAGCCAAATAACTTATAAATCCAATATAATCTTCAGAATTCATTTACTATTTATTATATGTAAATGGATGCCAATTGCGCAAGCAAATTTTCACAAATCCCTTCAGTTAAGGCTAGTGCAATACATCAACCCAAATATGAAGGTAAATAGGCTCTGAACCATGAAAGAGATCTTGCACTATAATTTTAAAACTTCCCTTTATATGTACAATTATCTCCAGAAAATGCAACAATCCAACATGATCCATAGCATTTGATATATGAACATTAACTCATAGACAAATATTAACAGCAGTGGATCAACTGAATAATCTGAGGAAGCTTAAACTACAGGCCGGAGCAGTGATCTAAAATTAGACATCTGAAAATGGAAATCACTCAGTTTTTTTTTTAACCATAATAGTACATTAGATATCTATCTTGTTGTAGAGTGATTCGGACTTCTTTTCCCAGCAACATGACTATGTGAAATGGATATACTTGCAAGATTCAGAAATGTCATTTTCAAATAAAAATGTAGTACAGCTACCTGTGTGAAGTGTGAACTACATCTATGAACTTCAACCATACAAACATAGAGCAACAGCTCATGCTGAAGAGGAATTAGGCAATGATATTTTATCTCAAAGAATGAACAAAAGAACTCTGCATTTCAAACTTTATTAATTCGATCAAATTTGGAATTTACAAAGATCGTGCAGTTTTACCATTTATTGGGGTCAAATGCACCAATGTCAGAAAGCAGAAAAAAAATAAATTCTCCAGAAAAAGTGCTACACCTTTATTTCTACTCCTGCAAAAAGAGTTTACAGAACAATTCAAACAATCTCCACAGAAAAGATTGAAGGAAACTGAAAAAGCAACAAACAACCATGATGACTTCAAGAACAGAGAAGGAAAGCACAATAATAAGAATAAAGATCATCACCTCTCATGACTCCGGTACCTCAGGAACCTTATATGCATCTGGTGTCACTTCTGTTAGCCACAGTCCCGGAAAGATTGACTGCAGATCACCATAAGCAAAATTTAAAACAAACATTCTTAATGCAAATTATAGAAACAGAATATAGATCAAACTAGAACGTTGAAAACGGAAATAGAACTATAAATGATGTTCACATTTTCCCATTTAGTTACTAAGATGACAAGAAAAAGGAAAGAACTTCAAAAAGTTTGATGCCATATTATAATTTTAAATGAAGAGTTTCAAAAACTGAAATAAACTAATGACTCGCCAAAGACCAAAATTTGCAAAATATAAATCCAGCACTCCTCCACTTTTATTTTTTTTTTTATCATATTTCCCCAGCAAATATAGCCCCAAAAAGAAAAGAGAAAAATAACCCAAAAATACTTACATCCAAATACTTCTGCACAATTCGAGGTCTCTTTTTGGGTCGCCTTGGTGGCCTAATCTTAGCCATCTCCATGAAATCTTGCTCAATCTCTCCCTTTGATAAGGGAACAGAAAACTTAATTCGCTTCACCAAAGAAGTCTCATTTCTCCTTGGAGAATCAATCTCCAAATTTTTCCTTGGAGAATCAATATTTTTCTTCTCTTCAATCTTTAGTGGCGCCTTACACGCAGCCCTCCTGGTCCTCAAATTCCAAGGCCTAGCAGAATCATCATCAACACCTCTCTCTTCTTCCAGAACTGGAGAAACCTTCATTCGCTTAGCACCTCCGTTGAATCTAACATCAGAAGACGCGTGATTCTGCTGAATTTGGGTTGTATTACGATTCTTTTGGGTATCAAATTTGGTGGGTTTAGATTGAAACCCATTAGGAATGGAAGAGGAAGATCGATGATGATCAGTGACTTTGACACATCTAAGAACTCTTTGGTTACCCCATTTCAAGCATGGCAAAGAGAAGTTGTGTAGTGATTTTGATCTGTCTTGGGGTTGGGGCGTCATAGCCATTGTTGTGTTTCCGGGTCGCTGTGATTGTGTGTATGGAGAGAGAGAGAGAAAGAGAGAGGGGGAGAGTCTGTGTCTGTTATTTGTTGATCATTGGTGAAGCTGTGTTTAGCTTGGAATTGTTTTTATGGTTGATTGATCTGTTTAAAAAAGTGAGATTTTGAGAAAATTGTGGATATTTTTCAGAGAATAAAACAGATAATTTGGATTTTGGGTGTAATGTGATCATCGCCGGGAAATTCATATATATGTATGTGAGCTCAGAGAGAGAGAGAGAAGGAGGCGGTTTTAACGTTCGGGTTGAGTTTAGGTAGATTGCTATTTCCAAGCAAATTGTGGCTATTTCCAGATAAAGTTCTTTGGATTTTATTTCTTGAGAAAAATATATTATATTTTGCTTTGAAAGTTCGTCTCTAAACTCTATTTTATCTCTTATAATATTTTTGAACTAAAACACCCCAATAAGTGATGAACACTAGAATTGGAAAAAAAAATTAAAAAAAATAAAAACCCATCGAATATATAGTTAAAAAAATTGAATCCAAGCGAATGGTATCTCTTATTAACAAATTCAATTGGATGAGGATGTAAATTTGAACTTTTAAAAATAATAATTAGTGTATTTAATTTTCAGCTTAATGTTTGAAAAACGGGTAGTTAATTGATAACTAGCTTTTATATACAGTTTTTCATATAATATAAATATATGGCCTGGGGATAACTTTCATATTTTACTTGCAATTACCATTTTATTATATATAAATATGAGCCTATTTTATGCTTTAGTTATTAAAATTATTCACCCGTAAATAATGATAAGCGATAAATATTTTTTGGAAAGTGTTTATATATATATTTTTTATTGTATTGACATTAAATTGTAATAACATGTATTTTTATTTTTACTTTTATATTTAAAAATTTTAGAATTTGTATTTAAATTTTATGGATGCATTTTTTTTGTGAAATATAGAGTATTTATATGTCTAATTTTTATAATGAATAACTTACCATATTTGAAGATTTTGGGTAATGATTGCCGAAACCCTAGCAGAGCGTAAAGTCTTGTCATCGGTGGAAAAAGTCCCTCTTCCGTCTCTGCCAGACGATAGAGATTGGAAAAAACGTAGGGAGGACCTGGATACTAACATGGAGTTGGAAAATCAGCAGAAGAATGTGAATATGATTCAAGAACCTTTAGTGAATTCTTTCCGAAACGCCTTGTTCCACAAGGCTAAGAAGAGCTATAGGGCCAATGTTCCCTTTGCTGGGAACAAGTTTAATATTATTGAAGACTTGAATAGTGACTCTGATGAAGATATGGATGAGGAGTTGGAGGCTCATGAGGACTCTTCTGATTCTGAATGCGGCAATGATGAGGAGATTTCTGTTTTTATTCAGCAGGGCTTATTGAAGCTTTAAGTTTCTGAGCGTCTTGAAACGGAATTAGCTAAGCTGTGAAAAAAGTCCGTGGTTGTGCATTTGCTTGGAAACTCGATCACCTATAGAGTCTTGTGCAATAGGCTGAAGTCTCTCTGGTCCCCTAAAGGGCACTACAATGTAGTGGATTTGGACAATAATTATTTCTCGTGCATTTTGACCTTATGGATGATTACATTAATGCTATGGGGCCAATATTCCCTTTCCTGGAAATGAGCAGGGATAATCACGGAGCGAGAATTCTCCGGTTCCGGCGGGGTCCTGTCTCGTTCGAGGCGGGAAATTTCTAAAATTTTCCCTCGTGAAGATGGAAACGGAAAAAAAAAATTTTCATCCTAAAATCGGAGGCAAAAATGAAAAATGAAGTATCCATTTTGTGAGAATTCCCATCCCACGAAAAATAATTTTTTTTATTTTAAAATATAATATTTTATAAATAATTAAAATTAAATACATATTTGAACACCCCCGCTTACATGCTCATTTAGGCCAAATGCACTAGTGTGAAATACATGTCATATACGTTCAATTGTAACGTAACACGTAAATATTATCTTACTAGTTATATATGACGACTTTTGTAAATGCATTTCTCTTAAATTTTCTCTCTTTTCTTGAAAAATGAATAAAAAAGTGTGAAATAATCGTTTTGCTTCCCTATCTGAAGCTTTCCATTTCGGTTGAGAATAAAGCAGCGATTGGGACTATGGAGGCACATAAGGGATCTACAAATCAAAGAATTCAGAGATTTTGTTTGATAGATTAGAATACTTGAAAGGTAATGTTTGCAACCCATAAGAAGAAATTGAATGAATTCGGGTCCTACAAAATCGAAAACAATTCTTGCAATCAAAGATATCAACAAAGCATAAATTTTTGAGTTTTCTTCTAGTTCGATGTATCGCCAAATTATAGGCAATCGACTATAGGTACATATAGGAAATTACGAGGTTGGATTTTTAGTGTATTTTAGGCAATTAACCAATGTGGAGGATTTATTATTTAAAAGGAAAAACACATTGAAAATATATTTGAATAATTTGATCTTAAAAAAATAATTTGCCATTTTGATTTTTTACAAATAATTTTTGAGAATTTAATAAACAAATTTCACTTTTAAGAAAAATGTAAAAACTCACTAATTAAAAATATTACTCTTATTTGATAGTTATTTGATTGATTGCACTTATAAAATATAATATCAGTATAATTAGTAGGGAAAAATTTAATAATATGCTTTTGTTTTCACTTTTCACAATCTGTATCATGCATTTCTTTCTTACTTTTAGGTTAAGCTCATCAGGCTGTCGGTTAATGCACATGAAAAAAATACACATACAAAAATAAATAAATAATTTAATTTGATCCAATTTATTTACGGTGTGATCCGCTTATGATTTGATACATTTATAATTCGACTCGTTATAAAATGTTTCTAGAGAGGTATTTATAATTTGCGTTTTAGTCAAATATAGGCGCTTAATTAGCAATTTATGTATTAAATCTTTTAAAAAATATTAAGCTACAAATATAAGCATATATATATTATATAAATATATATAATAATAGACTGGTGTTTAAATTTATATTATAGTTTGATAATTCCTTTGGTCAAATACTTTTTTTTTCTTTAGTTTGATACGTAAATAAATTTTTATTAGATTAAACTTTAGATGTTTTCATTTTGATTTCAATCTCTTCCTTTTTCTAGATGTGGTTGAAAGTTTATTTTTAACAGAAAATATTTGATTTCAAACAAATATTTATATATATTATATAAATATATATAATAATAGACTAGTGTTTAAATTTATATTATATACTTCATTTTGGCTATATATAATGTATACTTAACTCATTTACCATTAATGAAAAACTGTTCAATATTTATTAGTAAAATAATTGATAACTATGGAAAAAATATTTTTAAATGCCCAATCAAGTCGGTCCAACAACACTTAGCATGGCTCAAGCCTATTAAGAGAAAGGGGCAAGAGCTTAAGCTGGAAAGATAAGACAGGAAAGCAATGTCCGATCGGACTGATGGGACAGCACGTCTTGTCAACCCACTGACACAAGTCGACGCCCATACGCTCCACCTGCTTCCTGTCACATCGCCGTTCACCTGCTCCAATTGCCGGTTATCGCTCCCCAAGGTACTCGAGTACCCCTCCATCTCTTATAAATAGCTAAAAGCATAAGGGCTCCAAGTATTGAACATCTGAGAATCTCTCTCTCTTTAAACATTCTTTCTCTAAAAGCTACTAATTAAGCTTCGGAGTGCTAAAGCCCGGATCCGATTGGGCACTCACTTTTTCATGTCTAGCTATCAGATCGGCTGCACACCAAACCATAGTCGCACGAAGGGACGGAGAGATGAACTTGCCTCGACAGCCCTGAGCAGGGAAGACAAATGGTTCAAGCAGAAACTTAAGCAGTTTGAGGGCAATACCTGCAGCAACATGGCTTCCCCATTTTGCAGAGAAATCACAAAGTCCGAGTTGCCTCCCAGGTGGAGAGGCATGATGATGGACAGATATACAGGTAAAATCGACCCTGCCACCCATCTTGCTGAATATCTAACAAAAGTACAAGTGTGCACCTACGATGAGAGGATTGCCTGCAGGATATTTCCTACCACTTTGGTAGGAGACGGCCTTAACTGGTTCCATAAACTCCCTCAGGAGTAGATTACCTCCTTTCGACAATTCAAGGAACTATTTATCACACGGTTCATCGTACAAACACGAGCTCCAAAATTTGTGAGCGATTTATGCAACCTTTATAAGAGGATTGACGAAAATCTTCGAGACTACGTCGACAGGTTCCAAGCCACAATGTCAAAAGTGAGGAATGTAAGCATGGAGATGGCATCCAACGCTCTTGCCAATGGCACCACTGATCGACCATTGTTTGAGCCGATTACTACAAGGCCCCCCAACTAGCTTTTCCTATCTATTAGAAAGGGCTAAACAGCACATCCAGCTGGATGATGCCTTGAGATCCAGCCATGGCAAAAGGAGCAGTGTCATAAACAGGCTCCAGTACCCAGATGGACGGATATTTAACAGAGATCCTGCATTCAATCGGATAACAAGGAGTCCTGAGAGAGCCTCAAATTCGAGAAATCTGTGGAAAAGGAAAGATCCCGAGCGATTTAAATCCGATCGAGGTGGTGGCTAGCAGATCCAAACCTTCACTCCACTCAAAGCCAACCCAGCCCAGGTGTTGATGTGGATCAAGGAAAAACACCAAAAGGTGAACTGGCCCAAAAGGCTGAGTGAAAGGAGCAAAAATACTCGAAACCCTAACAAGTATTGCAAGTTCTATAAGGATGTCAGTCACACAATCGATGAGTGTTTCCAACTCAAAGCAGAGATTTGCAAAGCAACTGGACTCAAGAGCTATAAACTGTCTTATGATGTTACGAGACCTCTCTAAATGCCAGCACCCATAAAATGTCGTCATCTCCTGTTTGTGAGTCTAAGGAAATGATGCCAGAATAGATCGGTTTCTCGTCCTGTCGGTCTGCATTCTTTTCGAACGGATGAACATCCGAGATGGATGCGTAGATCTCCAAAGTCTTCAGCTTCGGTACTTGTAGACTTAGGATCCTCGAAGGATCTGACATCTTCGAAAGCCAGAATGTCAAAGTACTCAAGAAATACTAAGTATGATCATGTACATATTGACATTCAATAAAGAAATTATCCCTCATTTTTTCTCCATTTTTGGAAAAAGGTATATTTTCATTTATTTGTTTGTTTGTTAGGTTTGATGTCTGTGTGCAGGATATGTGTTTGGCTCCATTTGACAAAAATTCATACTACCGATCGTAGTTAATCCGACCGGAATTGGGTGATGACTATTAGCTAGGTTCGATGTCTATTCTGAACCAAAATACGAAAGTCTACAAGTAAATACGAAATTGGCAAATCTCTATAAAGCCATTGATTGACCAAAATATTTCTAAAAGAGAATCTCTACGAAACAACTAAGAGCATTGACCGATCAATCGGTATTGTTCCAATCGTTAGGCCTGATACAGCCGAAAATATGAAAGTTAAAATCCATTCATTTATGAAATAAGTCCCTCTGCTAGGCTCGATGTTCATTTCGAGCTCAAGATGCGAGGTGCATTCGTTTAAATCTTCATCGATCTATTTGTTAGGCTCGATGTCCATTCCAAGCCCAAAATGTGAAAATGTTTCTCCATAATAAGTTCGTCTGCTTGGTTCGATGTCATTCCCGAACCAAATATGCAAGACACCTCCATTTAATCTCCATTAACTCACTCGCTAGGTTTGATGTCCATCCCGAACCCAAAATACGAGGGACAATAATTATTGAGTTAATTGTATCTCCTCAAAACATGAAATTGCCAAATCTTCAAAATGATGTAAAGGCCATAGGCCTTCTCCATGAGAGAAACAAAACCCCTTGAATGCCAAGAGCTACCTGGGGATAATATGTGGTGCTCTACCACTGAGCTACGAAAGTACTCAGCTGCGAATGAGAATGGAGTCTTGTCTCCCACCATAGATCGAAAGGTCATTTGCCATGGATGATTCTCCAATAAATAGCTGATCGGCTGATGTTTCAATTAAATTAAAGACTGAAAAGTCGCCTAACGTGCCTGGCGCAATAAATCTAAGTCGCAACTCATGTTTGAACGAAAAGTTTAAATCCGATCGGATCAATCGATCACAAAGAGTTGTGTACTGCAAATGCTTGAAAAGCAAGTTAAAATTCAGGAAGTATTCTCCTTATTCGAATTTTCGCATCCTCCATGTTTGATTCCCTGTACTCTCCATAATTGATAATGTTTATTCTCCTTTGATTTAATGATAAATTTTGCCTAAAATGAAAATTACAGTACGAAAGCGCAATTGAAAGGCAAATCGAATTTTATATATGAAAAATTCTTACAAGTTACAAAGAAAATCTTTTCTAACAGAATCGACTATATCTCTATCTAAAACTTTTACTCCTGATTGTATCTTTCGCCATCGGGTACCCGAGACAAAGGGAACAATGCCTAAAGATCTTCTAATATCGATCAAAATCGGACATGTCGACATCCTTGATGATGACGGTTTTTCTTATATTGATGCCAATTCGTAGAGTGGTGATATAGTAATTGGAAAGTATACATAATATGGCCAAGATCATAGTATAAAATTGAAGCACATTAAAGGAGGCATGGCCCAGAAGGTTGCTTTGACTTCCAATAAAGAGGGAAAAACTTCCATTGTAAAGTCCTTGAGGCTGTTTCCACAAATGGCAATTGAACGACCTACTGTTCTCACGCAAAGCAGCCCCTCATTCATCACCATGGAATTGGGCAAGCCATCATATGGACCTCTGTGGGATAATCATTTTGTAAAAGGCTTTCAGCCATTTTCGTCGTAAGTTTTGAGGAACGAGTCACGGTATTATGGCCCTCATAAGCCTCAAGGAAACTCCCATTTATAGATTTGGTGCTGCTTAAAACCATCTCCGACAAAGGGAAGAGGTAGAAATGATATCGTAAAGAATTACTTGGGTAATCTTACAGAAGCTCTGAAATCGCTGAAATGGCAAAGTTCGTGAAAGAGGACATGGCAGAGTTTCGCTAAGAATCACTAAGAAATGAAGAAAAATCACCCTAAAAACACCTATTTATAAGCTCTAAATATCTGGAATTCTCCAACCGCCTCCCTGCTAGGTGATCGTCATGTGTCTCTAATCCATTCAATGTATAACGAACAATGAAACATCATCCTCGACACATGTGCAGACGTTAAATGCATGAGCAGAGAATGAAGCGTTGCCCTCAGCACGTATACCAGCAATAAATGCATAACGGCTGTCCAAAATGAACAGACACGACTTATCAGATTCAAGTCAATTCAAAAATCCCACCAAAAAGTCGAAACTCGCCCAATCGGACCATTCGAAGGGGGGACAAGTGATAACTATGGAAAAAATATCTCCAAAGGCCCAATCAAGTCATTCCAACAACACTTGACATGGCCCAAGCCTATTAAGAGAAAGGGGCAAGAGCATGAGCTGGAAAGACAAGACAGGAAGGCAATATCTGATCGGACTGATGGGACAGCACGTCCTGTCAGCCCACTGACACAAGCCAATGCCCATACGCTCCACCTGCTCCCTGTCACATCGCCGCTCACATGCTCCAACTGCCAGTTATCGCTCCTCAAGGTACTCGAGTACCCCTCCATCATCTCCTATAAATAGCTAAAAGTATAAGGGCTCCAGGTATTGAACATCTGAGACTCTCCCTCTCTAAACACTCTTTCTCTAAAAGCTACTAACTTAAGCTTCAGAGTGCTAAAGTTTGGATCCGATCGGGTACTCCGTTTTGTAAGTCCAGCTATCCGATCGGCTACCTCGACTGTCAGCTCTCCTTTTTATAGATAAAGATATTTTAGGCTTTATCAATAATAAACCGGTGTTTAAATTTATCAAACCAATTCAAATTGGATCATTTTGGAGCCGAGTCATTTTCAAGTCATTGATTTTGGATCATCATCGGATCATGTATTTTTTGGGGACTTTTTTTACAATTAATGCATTTGGCAAAAAGATTTAAAAAAGTGGTTTGATTTGGTAATAATTTGAGAGTAGATTTGGATTCCGTAGATACTTGCTATGGATTCTGAACGCGGGGCACACGAAAGACTTGAAGAATGAATGGAGTAATTGGAGGATCGGGACCGGATTTAAGGAATAATTTAAAAAATAAAAATAAATTAATTTATTGTTATTATGTAATATTGTGAAACTTTTATAAAATAATATAATAAATTTAAATGTTAAACACAAATATTGTAAGTTGACTTTATATGTGTGTAATAGAGTCGGTGTGAAATGAAATTTTCATTTAATTAAAATAAATATTGATAAATAATATAATAAAAAATCAATTATATTTAAAATCCCGATCAGGCATTGATTCATTGAAACCGCTACTGTATACAGGTTGATCAGAAAAAAAGGGACTCGACATGACATTAGGATCGGATTATAGTTCATTCAGAAAATCAACTCGTTGAACGTCATTTTTTGAGCGAATAATTTTCAAATTATTGACCTAAATTCTAATTTTTATATTATATTTTAAATATCAATATAATCCAATCAATTTTAAATTTTAGTAACTTATACAAATTTCAAAAAAGTGTTTTACTATTAAAAATACATGTATATGACCTTTTTAAGACCACATCGAGGACATTTGTTATAAAAAAAAAACTAAATTAAAATATTATTTTATATTGGTTAATTTGTTTTAAATACATCAATTAATAAAAATAATTAAAAAAAAACTGTTCAATGGATCGATCCAATCGCAAGGTAATGAACGATTGGTTCGCCATATATTCTAAACTACGAGACTTAGGCGGTGATTATTATCATCCACAATTATTTTCCAAATTTAATAAACTGCAAGTGGGAGCTGGAAATGATAAAAGCAAAAACCAAAATTTTGAAAAGAAATTAAGTGTACATACGTTCCTAAGCAAGTTTCGAGATGGGTGTCTCCGATGGAGTTGCAATTGTGAGCCGACGGCGAGACGCATAAGGCCCTTTTAGATATTGCAGGGAGTCGCCACCTGCTCTTAAAGATTGGAAAAATTAACCCTTCAATTACAGGTTTGGGAACTACTCCCTTTGTTCCCTTCATGGCAAATTAACCATTCAATTACATGTTCCAATATTATTTTATCCCACAATTTTTGGTGTTTTTTTATTCCATACAATGTAACAATTTTCAAATTTCAACAAGTATTAATTTTGTATTTTCTATTTTACCCTCATATATGCACACACACACACAAAAAAAAAAAAGATAATTAATAGAGAGATTATATAACTATAGATAAACTTGACAAATAGATCATATTTAACGGATTTGAATTTGAATCACTTGAAATAACTACTTTTTGGTTTCGAATTTTTCAAATCATCATTTTTTGGATCACTTATTTTTTTTCAGATGGATTCAAGTCGGAATTGGAATCACAGTTAAAATTGAAAAATCGGATTGAAACTGAAGATCAAACCAAAAGTTATTTAATATATTTGATTTGATTTTTGATTCAACCAGTTTAATTTTGACTTTTTTAGTATTTTGAGTCAATTTTGACTTTTTAAGTCTCTCTAATTAAAATACATAAGTAATATCATATATAACTCATTATATTGATCATTTTCACTTTTCGGTGTTCGACCGGTCAAATTTGATTAAACATGTTATTAATCACCATGAAATCGTGGCTTCAATTGTAATTTTAGTTTTAAGCACCTTAATGATCTATTATCGACTTAAATTTGATCCTCGAATTTGTCTCAAATAACGCTATTTATAGCCAAAAAAATATGGCTTAATGTATAAAATACCCCTAAACTTGTATTTAATTTTAAAATTCATACCTTAACTTTTGTTATTTTTAATTCACCACTTAGAATTAAATTATCTATGATAATAAACCACTTGACCGGTTTATTTTGCTGACATGGACTGGAACGTGAAATTCATGTAATAAGGGAGAGTGCAAGCATGAAAGTCAGAATGAAAAAATACGTTGTCCCTAACGTTTTATCTTTAGACGTTGGGTGGGGCAATTAAGATGGCTTGTTGATTTGCGCTCTTTTCGAAGTTAGCGAGGTGTAGGAGTGCTGAAGAAACATCAGCTTTGGGCTGAAATTGCTTAGCTTTGAGAGGCATTTTTGGAACATCGATTGGGATGGATCGTCGATTAGAATTAGAAAGACATCAGCCTTGGGCTGGAATTGGTTAGCCTAGAGAGGCGCTTCGAGGCATCGATCAGGATGGTCCGTCGATCGGATTTAGAGAGACATCAGCCTTGGGCTGAAATTGATTGGGCTAGAGAGGCACTTCGAGACATTGATTGGGATGGATCGTCGATCAGAATTAGAAAGACATCAGCCTTGGATTAGAATTGATTGGCCTGAAGAGGCGCTTTGAGGTGTCGATCGAGATGGTCTGTCGATCGGACTTAGAAAGACATCAGCCTTGGGCTGGAATTGATTGGTCTGGAGAGGCACTTTGAGGCGTTGATCGAGATGGATCGTCGATCGGAATTAGAGAGACATCAGCCGTGGGCTGAAATTGATTGGCCTGGAGAGGCATTTTAAGGCGTCGATTGGGATGGATTGTTGATCAAAATTAGAGAAACATCAGCCTTGGATTGAAATTGATTGGCCTGGAGAGGCACTTTGAGGTGTCGATCGGGATAGATCGTCGATCAGAATTAGAGAGACATCAGCCTTGGGCTGAAATTGATTATGCAAAAATACTCTTAATTTATCATGAATTTGTATTTTTATTTTCTAACCTGTTTAAGGGATTTCGTCGTTTTTTTCGCTAGCAGCTCATACGCCTTTCCTTTCCTCGAGTGGTTTGATGACAAATGGATCAAGGGCCTTAGCTCTTTCAGGTTGTTTTCCTTGTACTTGCCGTAGACATATATTTGTGGACATCAATATTTTTAGGAGGAGGCGGAGTTACTTGATAAGTTTTTTGTCCGTTTAGCGACCCCTTGTTGGATTTCATCCAATGCGTCTTTAGCGATCTCCCCTTTGTCCTTAGCCAATACGCCTGACAGGGTTGTTGTTTGCATTTGCTTGGTGCACGTTTTTCAAGTGGTGCAAGCATGACAAATGGACTCTCGGATACGTGCGCCAACCGACTCATCTTTACTCTTGTTTTCTTTAGATCATCCTTACGCGATCGGTTAGCCGCCCAAATGTCATTTGTCAAGGATCGCTTCATCTCCTTGACTTAAAGGCGGACGCTTTGTTTTTTGCATTTTGACGATTGGCTTTTCTTTCTGGCGCTTTGGTTTCTGGTTGTGCATTAATGAGGTGAGAACGCATGACGTCTTCATTAATGCCCTGTAATCAAATTTTCCTATAAAAAGGGTTTCTTTTCGTTATCCATGCTATCCTCTTCCACCTCTTCTTATCTTTTTTTTTTCCTTATGTCTATTGCGCTTTGGCTATTGAGTTTGAACATGAGGTTTCTAGATTTATAACGTGCTATCTCCGGATTCACCATTTTAGGAAGATGAATGAAGAAATGACCCCTTGTCTTGTCTGGATATGGCTTGTGTTCACGAGTTATACGATTTGCTGCTCCAACAACTCTCCTTTCCTAGCACAAGGCTCTAACCTGATCATAGTGGTGGATACATATTTGTACCTTGCTCTCTATTTGTCCTGGTGTTGCTTTATTATCAGGGGACTGCTATAATAGGTGGTCTCATTGCAGAGGCAGTGGTCGAGGTGGCATCGATGCTCTTTTTCTCCTTTCTTCTTGTTGTCTTTTCTTTCTTTGCTTTTTTGTTTCTTGTAATTAGCCTTTTTCTTCTTCTTCTTCTCCTCCTCCTTTTTGTTCTTCCCTCTTTTTTCCTTTCTTTTATCTTTATTTTTTATTTTGTGGGAGAGAAAGCAAAAAGTTTTAGTCGTGCCTTTTTAGACAAGAAGAATGGCAGCCGATCGATAAGAATACTTTTTATGTAGATCGTAGGAAGAGCAATATCTATAAATGAATATAATTTCTTTATTATCACATCTCTACTTTTTTTTTGGTATTTTGTGATGGTAATAAAAAGGAGTTATTAAAACTGGTGAGAAGGCGATAACTTATACTGAAATAACGATGATTAAGTAGCACTTATCTTTTTTTTGAAAGGTGTTGCATTATTCTAAACGCTTTATTCCTCTTAAACCATATTCTATAGTCTAGGTTCTGACGATAGCCATGATCAAACTTTTATTGAAGAAGTCTCCTGGCTTACCGACCGAATATAGTGAGCGTTTTGTTTGATGGCAATCTTTCTTCCCCCTTTTTTGTTGGCCATTGTGGCGAGGCCAGTGGGTTGATTTCGATCCTGTTGCCAACGGATTGGGTCGGCAATTTGTTTTTCGATTTAATCCGTAGACTTTGGGGAAGTAGAAAAAGGTGGTATCTTAACCGTTCAATTTATTTGATTCCCCATTCATATTTTCTTCCCCCTTTCCTTTTTCTTTCTCCTTTTTCTCTTTTTTTTTTTGTGAATTTTAGCCCTTTTCCATTTATGGCTTTCCATGCCTCTATGCCTTGATTTGGGATGGAGGAATTCCTTTAAAGATGTTTCTTGAAATATGGCTCGAACTCCTTTATAGGAAGGAGAACCTTTATGCGGCGACTAGTTTTATTTCGGGTGAACATGATTCATTTTACGAAACAAGCTGCTCATTACATTAATGCAAAATGACGATTTCACCGATCTTTCAATCAGGATATTACATGCTTTCATTGATCTTTCAATCAGAATATTACAAGCTTTCATTGATCTTTCGATCGAGATATTACATGCTTTCGTCGATCTTTCAATCGGGATATTGTTGCCTTTGCATTCTTCTCTTGGAAAGAAGCCGTCCTTTTAGAGCCTTCTTCATCTTAACCACTTTTCCTGTACGACTTATTTGGGCTTTACTCTACCCTTTCGTGGGCCGCCAGGAGGGGGCAGCTGATCCTTCACATCTTTTTCTCCTTTCCTTGGCCACTCTCCTCCAGTTGTCTTCGTCCATAGATGCCAGTACTGCCTTTTCTTCAGGATCTCCCTTCTCTAATTCGACTTCCGTTTCTCAGTACACTTTGTACTAGGTGGGCCTGCGAAAGGAAGTATGTCCCAATGCAGTTTTTTGGCTCTGATACTGGGCTCTACCTGATTCGCTTGGAGACATAGAAGGGGGGATGACTCCTTTTTTCTCTCTAAAATATTTTTCAGTACGCTAGTTTGGAGAGTCCCACATGCCCTTTACGCATTGGACCAAATGAGGGATGTTTCGCCTCCTTTTAGTCCCAGTGCTCAATTTTTTGCCTTCTTTTAGTCTTAGAGTTCCATTCTTACTTAACCCAGTATCCTTGCACTCTATGAGATCTCCACAGAGTCTGTGCATCCTCCTCTTTTTTGTGGCATTTTGTACTTGCCACCTGATGGTTTCTCATGTAGTCTCGAGGACTTTTATGAAAACCTTGTGTCTTCGCAATGTGACGGTGAGTTTGCATGTTACTCGCAAGTTGTAGAACCTGGGCTTTTCTGCTCATTTGTCGTCTCTCAACAAAAATACCAAATAATAAATCACGAAATTTCATAAAGGGGGTGCCTCTATTTTAGATGAAGCAAGTTGGAGAAATAAGAGATCAGTTTTGATCGGATCCTTCAGATGGAAAACCTACAACAATGCTTAGCTCGGCGACTTCGAGCTTCAGCACTCTGATAATCAAGTTAGCTATTGAGGTAAAGGTGAATAGATAAGTCAAATAGTGAGAGAGAGAGAGAGAGAGAGAAGGATGCCATTCTAAGAGTGAAACCTAATATTTATAGTCTAAGAGGGCTTGGAGCAGTGTGCACAATAGTATCCCTACTCTGTGATAAGCATGGCCTATTTTTATAGGCAGCGGCGATTGGACAGTGGCGTGTTCAGACCTTGTCAGTAAGACGCCTATTCCAATTGGACAGCCTTAATTATAAGAATTTCTTCCTAACTGAGGGAGTCTCTGATGGGTCCTTCCCTTAGGCTTTTCTCAGTAATATTGGATTGTAGCCTTATTTTTTTTGGGTGTTATCAATTTACTTCAGGGCTTTTAAGTTTAGCCACAATCTAGTCTTCTTATGAAATTTTAGAATTGGAATTGCCCAAGTTAGGATATTGGTTTAGGGTTTCGACTGCGATTTATGTAATCTTCGATAACGAACTTCAAAATTTTTTTGTGGCAAATAGAATTAGGGTGGAGATAATGAGAAAAAGGTCAAAATTTACTAATTTAGGAGAAGAAATGAGTGATTTAGGTGGCGGTTTCAAGGGAGAAGAGAGAAAGATGAACAGAGAGAAGGAAAGGTCAGTAGCCGGGTAAAAGGTGAGGAGAGAGAGAAAATTCATGGAAAAAAATGAGATTAGGTAATTTCTTATTTTTAATTCAATTGTGCCACGTGTCAAACGTATAATGGTCCCTTTTTTCGTAAGCAGCGCGTGTATATCACCCTGTAAGACATTTCTGTGCTTTGTTTTTTAGGTGGTTATTTATTATAGTTATTTTAAAATTGGATGGTAAATATATATTAAACCATTATTCTTATTTTCGGTGGCACTCATCTCAGAAAATACTATTCATGGTCTGTGAATTGTTAGAGCATTATATTCTCTTTTAGGTTTGAAATACTATAATTTGGTGAGAAAAAAAAATTACAATAAGAAAATGTTAAAATAGCAACGGAAATTAAATTTCGTTGCTAATTAGCAACAGAAAGGAGATTTCATTGCTAAAATTGGTTAAAATTTTCCGATTTAGGTTATTTTCCGTTGCTATATATGGAGGGAAGTTTTAGCGCTAAAATATAGCAACGAAAATTTACAACAGAATGCTATCCATTGCTAACTAAGGCGCCATCAGTTGGCACAAACGTTTGGAACAAAAATCAGCAACGGAATTAAAATTTCGTTGCTATAATAGCAACAGAAAAATTATTTCGTTGCTAAAATAGCAACAAAATTTATTTCCATTACTATTTTTGCAAACTTAATTTGCAGAGGTTACTAAAATAGCAACCGAATACAATTTTCATTGCTATTTAGCAACGAAAATTATATTCGGTTGCTATTTAAGTAACCTTTAAAATTTTTGATTACGAAAATAGCAATCGAAATCTATTATGTTGCTAAAATAGCAACGAAAAAATAGCAATCGAAATCTATTATGTTGCTAAAATAGCAACGAAAATTAATTTTCGTTGCTATTTTAGCAAACTTGAATCGCATTGAGGTTACTAAAATAGCAACGAAATTTAATTTTGTTGCTACAATAGCAACGAAAATTAAATTCGATTGCTATTTAAGTAACCTTTAAAATTTTCGATTGCGAAAATAGCAACCGAAATCTATTTCGTTGCTAAAATAGCAACGGAAATTAATTTCCGTTGCCATTTTAACAAACTTGAATCGCATTGAGGTTACTAAAATAGCAACAAATTTAATTCGGTTGTTATTTAAGTAACCTTTAAAATTTTCGTTTGCGAAAATAGCAACCGAAATCTATTCCGTTGCTAAAATAGCAACGAAAATTTAGCAAACTTGAATCGCATTGAAGTTGCTAAAATAGCAATGGAATTTAATTTGATTGCTAAAATAGCAGTGAAAAATATTTTCCGTTGCTAAAATAGCAATGGAAATTAAATTCGGTTGCTATTTAAGTAACCTTTAAAAATTTCAGTTGAGAAAATAGCAACCGAAGTTAATTTTATTGCTAAAATAGCAACGAAAAATGAATTTCGTTGCTATTTTTTACTTTGTCCTAGGTATAAATACTGCTCTTTTCTTCTCCTGTCTTGCTTTTTTGCCCTCTATACACACACTCTCTTTCTCTCACTATTTCTTGTGTTATGCCTCTCGCCATTTTCACTCCGCCATTGTCCTTACCAGTGGTCCTCCGACCTTCCCTCCCTACACAGCTTATTTCGAAGGTTAGATTTTAATTTTTTTATCAATCAATTTTTATTTATTAAAGGTATTTCTCTCATTCTTACCGATCTTCTCTCTGTGCTCTCACTTTCTTTGCATCTTTGATTTTTGCCAAACAATGAGCTGCTTTGTTGGCGTTTCCTAGGATGAAGAACCATGAGCAATTGGATAACTTCTTCTTCAGCTCCAAACAATCTCCAAAAACTAAATCCAGTCCTTTTTTAATTTTCCAGTTTATATCTCCCAGTTCTAAAGGAACCTAAACTGGATTCACATTTTTATTCTTTGATTGGAATTTGTCCTTTAATTTGTCCATATATATACTTTTTAAAATTTAGAGATTTTCAATAACATATATTTTTCTTTTAAAATTGTAGATATTTTCCTTTAATTAACACTACAAGAAAAATTCTTATTCCCGACGGAAAATTACCGACGAAAAATTTTTCGTCTCTAATTACCGACGGAAAAAATGGTTCCGTAGGGAAAATTGTAGACAAAATTCATATTCCCGACGGAATAAATAATCCGTCGTAAATAAAGGAGGGAAATTATCCCGCCAAAATCTCCCGAAGGAATTTAGCGACGGAAATAAAAAATTTCGTCGTTAAATTGGCGCCAATTTTCACGCCTGAAATAGGCAACGAAATTTACCGACGGAATATATATTCCGTAGGTAATCTACCTACGGAAAAAATATTCCGTAGGTAAATACCGACGGAAATAATATTCCGTAGGTATTTACCTACGGAAATAATATTCCATAGGTAATTTACCGACGGAAATACTATTCCGTAGGTATTTACCTACGGAAATAATATTCCGTAGGTAATTTACCGACGGAATTAATAATCCGTCGGTAAATACCGACGGAAATTACATTCCGTCGGTATTTACCTACGGAAATAATGTTCCGTCGGTAAATTACCTACGAAAATAATATTCCATCGGTATTTACCTATGGAAATATGATTCCGTATATTCCGTCGGTAATTTCTCATAAAAGTCAATTATTGTTATATTTTTTAAAAAATCTTTTAACAATTTTATTTTTTTAAAAAAATAATATATAAATTTTGATTATTTAATAAAATTATTAAGTTAATAATGATTTATAAATAGTACTATGTGTAAATTTGATTATTTCATTAATTACATGTAATTAATTTAGTTTGTTTTAGAAGATATCTTTTTATATCCGCATTTTATTTATTCATGATTAGATCTATACAATGTAACAACATTGAACCCAAAGATATTTAATGTTTTTGTAACATTTGTATAAAAAATTTATTTATTTATGGCGTTCATCAATTTATTAATACAAATAAAAATTACTGAACTAACTAAATTTGGGGTTTAAAAAAAACAGACTTCTCCATCGTAAAGTTTAAAGAAGTGAAGATTTTTCTCATTATTATCATTTTAAACTCTTGAGGTATGTCAATTTTCTTGACATGATTTTAGGTCGAAGACATTAGAGGTTATATATATCTTATCCTCAGGAAAATCTAATTTGTACTTAATTATCTTCAACTTGCCAGGATATAGGACTATATTATAATTTATTTTATGTCGTATAAAGAAAATAAAGTATGTAATTAGTTTATGTTGATTCTTTAGGGCCTTTTTTGACATTAGAGGTTGTGTTGCTTATTCTAAATTATATCTGTTCTTGTATCGGTAAATTTTTTCATTTTTGAATATATTAGAATATTTAGAAAAATACATTGTAATTGTAAGTGTCAGAATTGAGTGCTAAGGCTTATGGTAATATGGTATGTTGCATCTTAACGGGCACAGTCCAATGTAGTATGTAAAGTAGGCGTTCTTGATAATTGAATAATGCCTGGATAGGTGACAACTATCTCTGAATGAGAAATTTCTTAAAAGAACTTGTTGAATCGCAGAAGATTTTTCGTAAAACTGTGGAAATATTTGGACTTCGTCTCCTACTACTTTGCACATTTCATAACTCCGCTATTATATAAACTTGGCATTCCAATTGTAATTCACGTTTAATATAAGAAAATCAAAAACAATTTTTATGACAATTAAAATATTTGTCAAAATTAATTGTGTGTATTAGAAGAGCTTTACTCAGTAAGTTGCATAAACTATATATCGATTTGCATAATATTTTCAATAAGTATAAATTATTATTTTTTTTTTTACTTCGTGTGTATAACTATGACTGTAATAAAAAAATTAGTCTTTAATTAGTTAATTAATTATCTTAAATTAAATAGTATTGGATACTTCAGGTAAATCTAGCTCCTTAAATTTCGTGGCTATATATATATATATATATGATGAACAATTGCTATACAGCTGTGATATATATTTCTTTATCATCAAATCAAATCATGTCCACATCTTTTTTCAAAAACGTGCATTTGTAAATTAAAAATCAACTTCTTTTTATAGCATAATTTAGATACATAAATTTTCGCTTCCTAATGTGGTTAATTGTATGGTTTCCTTTACTAAGACATACCTTTTCAGTCTTTTATTTTATCTTTCTCTTTGCTTTTTCTTTGTCTTTCCACCGTTCTTAACCCTAAAAGCAAAAACAAATTGATACACTCCATGGGTTTTTGTCATGCTTGATTAGATCTACTTCACAGTTCTTTTAGGTTTTCCTCTTGAGTTTTTCTCCTTCATATTTGTTTTTGGCTATTCCCGTTCTCCCTTAAGATCATTTCACTCTTTGCACTTAGATGGAGATTCATGAGTGAGCTTGGGTTTTTGCTAAAAAACCTGCATTTTGTTTCAGATCCAAGCTTGATCTTCTGAATTCGAGTGTAAATGTTTTGGCTTTGACAGTTGTGCTCATATTTTCATCTTATAAGTGCTTTCCTATATTTTTTTTTCTTTTGAGCTTCCGTTTTGGAGTGTCCTTACCTGCATAGTACTATGTTTTTACCTCATAGTACTCTATTTTTTCTTTCTTGTTTAAAGGTGGGAAATTTAGATCGGTGCCTTCATCTCACCTGCAAAAGATTTTGCAGCGTCACCTTGGGTAAGCTTGTTTTCATCTCACCTGCGAAAAGGAAGGATTTAAACAGATCTTGAGTTTACTCCTTCATATTTAAACAAATCTTGAGTTCTGTAAGCTTGTAAGTGCTTTTCCTATATTTTTTTTCTTTTGGGCTTCCATTTTGGAGTGTCATTACGTTCATACGGTGTTTTTACCTCATTGTACTCTATTTTTTTTTTCTTGTTTAAAGGTGGAAAATTTAGATCGGTGCCTTCATCTCACCTGCAAAAGATTTTGCAGCGTCACCTGCAAGGTGGGAAATTACAAACTGTGACAGCTCACCTGCAAAAGATTTTGTTCAAGATCTGTTAGGCTATAATAAGAGAAGCTGCGTCACAGATAAAGGATCGGTGCCTTCTTCCAATATGTGCTCTTTCTTCTTCCCTGGCAATACTGATTTGTGTTTTAATTGACTGTATATGCTTGCTGTCTCTTTTGCCTGGATTTAGTGTCAATGAGTCGATACTGATTTGTGTTTTAATTGACTGTAGATGCTTTGCTGGTATAAGGAGAACACTTTGTTGGAGGCATCCAGTGATTTCGTTCTCCATTGCTTTGAGTTCATTACTAGATTTGCCTTTATCAATGTAATCTATGGCTGGTAGACATTTTGTTTAAGGTATAGATTCCTATTTTCAGATTTTTTTATAATTGGTCATGAATTTGTTGATTTAGACGGCGGGTTTGTGCACGTGAAGCCATGGTTGCACAACTATTTGAACCATTGCACAACTATTTGAACCATTTGTACATTTAAGTAGTAGTAATGATCTTCACAAATCATAATAAAAAAGCAATAAAAATTGTTTTTACTGGTCCCTGGTCTGTTGGTTTGTTCTAAGGAATTTTAGGCAGTGCTGGTTCTGTTGCTTTTCTTCTTTGATTTGTAACAGGCTCTGTTCTTCTTCTGGGATAGCATTGCTGTAGTTCTTGTATTTTTGTTGTCCTCCCTATTTCTAGTGTAGCTAATTTGGCTTCCAGTTTTTAATAATAATAATTTTCTGAAGCTTATCACAAAAAAAAATATTTAATTTGAAGTTGTAGTTGAATAAAAAAAATATTTTCCCAAAATCAAGTACATTAACCATAATTTTTAAAAATAAAATCTGCATGTGCATTAATTGATCATATAAACCAAATAAAATCTGCATGTGCATTAATTGATCATATATATATATATATCAAATGAAAAATATAAAAAGTTATTTTTCATCCAACATTTAATATGTCCAAAATGTATTGAATGTATGTCCAAAATGTGAATATGACCGCTCAATTGTCTCCACGCAACCATGGCATTAAAATGAAAATTGAAAGGCCCTCAGGGGCTATTGTTCACGTGAAACTCACGTGAAACTGGACCCTCATGGGCTATTGTTCACGTGAAACCAACAAACCAGGGCCCAACCTAACAAATTCTTGTGTTTGTAGTGGGTATGGGCAATTAATTTTGGGCCGAGTTTGTTTAGGAATATTTGAACTAGTTTGTTTAGGTATCTTTATTGGTTTTATATTTTTCTCATTTATTTTATTGGGGTATGCATCGTAACTCTAGATATATACTTTATTTTTTTAATGCCTAAAATATGCATAAATTGTTAAATCTTAAAGCTAATTATGAATCTATCTTTGCTAAATAACAGCTACCAAAAAATGAGTAATGTGGATAGATCTTGGATGTATAAACGATTAAAGTCAGATGGTTTCATAAATCTTGAGTTTGTTGATGGAGTTCAAGCCTTTATTGACTATGCATGTTCGCAACATGCGTATATGGATGGTTCCAAAATCAGATGTCCGTGCAAAAACTGCAAACATATTCGTTTTTTTCCTCCTGACGAAGTCAATCTCCATTTGTTGAAAAAGGGCTTTGTTCCAAATTATTTTCAGTGGACAAGACATGGGGAGCCTTTAATTTGCAGTACTTCTAGGAGTAATATTGTAAATTCATCAGTTAATATAGATGGATTTGAAGGGAGCATGGAAAGTAGATTAAATAATATAGAGGCAATGGAAAATCCTTACACCCAAATGGTATATGATGCAGCTGGTTATTCATTTCAAGAAAATATACAAAATGTTGAAGAGGAACCAAACCCAAATGCAAAAAAGTTTTTTGATTTATTAAAGTCAGCTGACGAAGAATTATGGCCAAACTGTGAGACCATGACTCAACTATCTGCAGTTGCCAGAATATTGAATATTAAGTCTGAAGGTCATATTTCTGAACGAAGTTTGGAAAAAATTCTTGCTTGGTACAATGATTCATTGCCTCTTGATCATAAAATGGTTGAAAATTTTTATGAAATGAAAAAGCTAATTAGAGATCTTGGATTGCCCGTAGAGAAAATAGATTGTTGCAGGTTGGGATGTATGTTATTTTGGGGAGATGATGAGAAATTACAAGAGTGTAAATTCTGTAGACAATCTAGGTTCAAACCAAGAAAGCATACTAGAAAACAAAAACTAGTTCCTTGGAAGCGGATGTATTATTTTCCGCTAACTCCGAGACTTCAACGGCTATATGCTTCTGATGTTACTGCATCTCACATGAGATGGCATAATGAACATGAACAGGTTGATGGAAGTATGAGGCATCCATCGGATGCACTCGCATGGAAACATTTCAATGACATCCATACTGAGTTTGCAGCAGAAAGTCGAAATGTAAGGTTGGGATTGTCCACAGATGGATTCCAACCGTTTGGTCAATTCGGACAACAATATTCATCATGGCCAATCATAATGACTCCATACAATTTACCTCCATGGATGTGTATGGACCAGGCATACATGTTCTTGACAGTGATCGTGCCAGGACCTACAAATCCAAAACATAAAATTGATGTATTCTTGCAACCATTGATATCTGAATTGAATTATCTTTGGGAATATGGTGTGGAAACATATGATGTGTCCTTTAAACGAAATTTTCATATGAAAGCAGCTTTGATGTGGACTATTAGTGATTTTCTTGCATATGCTATGTTATCTGGATGGAGCACAGCAGAAAAATTGGCTTGCCCTTACTGTGGCAACGATTCTGATGCATTTTATCTTCCTAATGGGGGCAAAATATCTTGGTTTGACAATCACAGGAAATTTCTTCCTATAGATCACCCATTTAGGCGTAATAAACACAAGTTTATTAAGAACAGGATGGTACAAATAGTTGCTGCCTTAAATAAATCTGGTGAAGATATATTGCAGGAGATCGATGAATTAGGCCTTTTGAAAGTTACAGAACTTAAAGCGGAAGAAATTAACAGAAGCATAAGTAAAAACTTCGGTTGGAGAAAACGGACCATCTTTTGGGATTTGCCATATTGGAAATCTAATTTGATACGTCATAATCTTGATGTAATGCATATTGAAAAAAATATTTTTGACAATCTGTTCAACACCATCATGAACATTGAAGGGAGGACAAAGGACAATGCGAAATCAAGAGCTGATTTAAAACTTTTTTGTAGAATGAATGAATTAGATAAAGATACTCACACGGGTAAATATCCAAAGGCATGTTACACGTTGGATAAAAAACAAAAGGAAGTTTTGTGTGAATGGTTAAAAAGTCTGAAATTTCTGGATGGTTATGTTTCAAACTTGGCAAGGTGTGTGGATATGAGGAGATTCAAATTGTTTGGCATGAAAAGTCACGTTTGTCACGTGTTTATGCAAAGGCTAATCCCAATTGCATTTCGGGAGTTATTACCAACAAAGGTTTGGGAAGCAATAACAGAATTAAGTTTGTTTTTTAAAACTTTAACGTCATCTGAAATACAGTTGGCTGACATTGAAAGACTAGAACAAGAAATACCAATTATCTTGTGCAAATTAGAAGGGATTTTTCCTCCAAGCTTTTTTGACTGCATGGAGCATCTACCTGTACATTTAGCGCATGAGGCTAAACTAGCTGGTCCAGTTCAATATCGATGGATGTATCCATTTGAGAGGTAATTACATATGAATTTAGATAATATTTATTGTTTTGGATTCATTATAAACTTTTATTAAAATAGTAATTAATGTAGGAATTTGCATCACTTGAAGAAAAATGTTAAAAACAAAGCTCAAGTTGAAGGTTCTATCTGCAATGCATACCTAGTAGAGGAAGCAAGTACATTTTGTTCACATTATTTTGAGCCGCATGTACATACAAGAGAAAGAAAAGTCCCTCGTAATGATGATGGAGGTGAAAGGACTGAAATTGTTGGTAACTTTTCCATTTTCACATATCCTGGCCGACCATATGGACGATCAAGCAGAAGAATGTTGACGGATGAAGAATTGGAGGCTGCCCATGGTTACATCTTATTGAATTGTCAGAAGGTTCAACCTTTCGTGCAGTAAGTATGAAACAATTTTTAAATTGTTATATTTTGTTTTTCGAGGTGGAGTGGATATAATTTTCTTACCAACTTATGTTTTTTTAGTATATATGAAGAATGGTTATGCGAGCTAATGCCAGAAAAAACACAGGATGAAATCAATAAAGAGGTCGATAAACACTTTCCTCGATGGTTCGAAAAATATGTATGTTCTGACTTTCTACATATGAAAAGAAAAAAGTAGACTATTAGATGGCACTATATCTTTAAATTACATTAGATTATTTAATATGATAATTTTTTTTTATATGTAGGCTTTGGAAAATCAAATAGAAAATAAGTTTATATATGATCTTGCAAAAGGACCTTTGCGAAGTGTTAAATCGTATCCGGTGTATTTTGTTAATGGATACAAATTTCATACTGAATCTCATGCTCACAGTATGGCAACAATAAATAGTGGAGTTTGTATACAGGGGGAATCGATTGATTATTATGGTAAAATTATTGAGATACTTGAAATTGAGTACCCCGCATTGCCAATAAAACGAACTGTGCTATTTAAGTGTCATTGGTTTGATCCTACTCCTAATGTTGGAACAAAACTGAATAGCCAATACAATCTAGTTGAAATCAACCAACGAAGAAGATTAAGTCAATTTGAACCATTTGTATTGGCAATGCAAGTGAATTAGGTGTATTATGTTCCGTTTCCCAGCTTAAGACAAGATAAGTTAGATTGGTTGGCTGTTTGCAAAATAAGACCAAGAGGTGTTTTTTCAGTACTTGCAAAAGGAGAAAATAAACAGATTGAAAGTGAAGCATTTCAGGAAGAAGAGCCGGAGGTTCATGAAATAAATGCAGACGTAACATACGAGGAGAATGAACCGTTAAATGATCCAAACAATGAATTTGTTGATATTTCATCTGGAGAGGATGAGGAATATATAGAGGGCGAGATATCTGAAGGGGAGCCAGATTTTGATTCTAATTCTTCAGAAAAAGAAGATGATGGTGATTTTGATTTATATTTGACTGATGATAGCAATTAATTGGTGTAAGTAATTTAATATTATATGATTATATTTATTATTATGCCAACATTATATTGTTCCTTCTATTTACTTAATATTGTTCTAATATGACATTTTCAATTTCATATATTTCAGGTTCAAAAAGATGCCACCAAAGAGAAAGAAGGGTATGTTGTCGCCAAGGCTTAGGTTACCATCGGGAGGAGCATCCTATGCACGACCATATGAGGCATCACCTTCTCCATCAATAATTCGTGCAGATTCACCTGTCGTGCATAGTACTTCACCATCAGAAAATCTTGCTACATCTACACCATCACCATCTATTGATGAAACATCTACTCCCACACATGACAATGCATCTATAGCAAATGAGGAAACAAAAACAGCAGCTGAGGATGGAGGTGATGGCATGCAGCCTGGAGCAAAAGGAGTTGACGGACGGACATACATTACCATTGTCAATAATATGTGAGTTAAAAGGTTAAAAATTATGCTATATATGATTGAAGTAATAGTTTATACATTAGATTATAGTATTTAATATGACAATTATCTTAACCTATGGATATCTATTATAGGTTGGTCCTGTCTGGATTGTGCTCTCGTAGCATCTCCTCCAAATTCAAGGAGAAAATTGAATTTAACGGTTATTTATGAAAGAATCTCTCTCAGGAGACAAAAGATCTCTATTATCAGGAATTTGAGGTACATGTAGACTTTAATTAGTTTATTATTGTTGTTTATAAATACTTATAATTTTTTTTTTCAAAAAGAATTTTTTTGGGATTCAACATTTGATGTTGTTATTTACAACGTATGGGAGAGTCGAGCTCGTGCACGGTATAGAGATTTTATTAGTTCCTATAAACCGAGCGATGAACGACCTCGTTTTATATCTAAAGAAATATGGAACAATTGGTGGAATTATTGGTCAACGCCCGAGGCTAAATCCATTTCTGAGCGAAATTCAAGTAACAGAAGGGGAGGACCTGAGGGGGAGAGTCTACCTGTGCACACTGGTGGATCTATGACCCACCAAGACCATGCAAAGAAAATTGTAAGTATTAAAACTTCAAATTTTATTTTGAATTTTGTGCTTTTGATGGATCTTGCCATTCTTTTAGAAGCACTTCATTTAATTCTATTAGATTATATGTCTTGTTACTATGTATGTCTTGTTATTGCCATATTTTGTGATTGTGAATGAAGTTATGGAGGTGGAAGACCTTGATTGGGAGTGTAAAATTTGTTATTTGCAGGTTTGGAAAGCATGATTTTTAAGTTGTTATGCTGCTGAAAATTTTACCAAATGAATAGTAAATTAGCATCACCTACTATATGTTATATATGAAATGGAAGTTAGGAATGCAAATTACCAATCGGAGTGAGCTTAACTTGTAAAATATGACATCCTAATAATAATGATGATTATAGTAATTGTATATATATGTATAGAAATAGAATTAAAAGTAGGATTGTTATTCTATATCTATATGACTGCCATTTTTTTAGAATCTATTGTTGTCTTTTTCGATGCTGTTAGTTGTAATCTTTATATTATGATGATTCATTTTGTAAAAAAGATTTTTGGTGCCTCATTAATGGTTGTCAGGTTGAGACTTATTTTTTGTTTAATAGGGGGTAAATATCATTAAATTAGATGCAATCCTCCTAAAATTTTTTCAAACCGTAGGTAATTTATCTCTATTCTATGCAGGAAAAGTCTACTGGCCAAAAGCCTACATCACTACAGGTCTTTGTGCATACTCACACCAAAAAACATGATGGTGTAACATTTATCAACGATCGATGCAGGCAATTAAATGTATGCAATGTAAAGTATATATTTCAATATTCATTTCATATATAATATTAGTTTAAAATTATAACTAAGTAGTATAAATAATTATTATGATAGGATCAAATACAAGAGGAGGTACAGCGTCAGTCGCAGGATAACCCAAATATTGATGAGAATCAGACATATCTACAAGTAGTTGGTGGTAGGGACCGTCGAGGCAGAATTTTTGGCCTTGGATCTTTTGCAAATACACAATATACGCATTCCTCTACATCCAGTACAGCTGCCTCCAGTAGACATGCCGCAATAGGTAAGGAAGTAGTTGAACTTCGGAATACAGTTCGTTTATTAGCAACTCAATTGCACGAGTCTATGGAATATATAGCCGAGCTTCGTACTCAGATGAAAGAAGTAAGGGGGGAAGGCAGCACATCGCAGCATCCAAACAATCCACCCGCGCCGACATAATAGGGTTTTAGAATTTATTACTTTTGGGACTAATGACGATTTGACTGCAATGTTAAGGCTAATATTTATACTTTAAAGACTTGTAAGAAAATGATATGTTATTACATATTATAAATTTGATTTCTATTAATTTATTATTGTAAATTATATATTACATATTATATTTTTGATTACCATTTCGCTATATAGAGAAATAAAATTAATATTTAAGAGAAAATTAAATAATAAATAAAATAAATTTTGAGATTTTGTCAAAATATAGCGACGGAAAATTTTATCCGTCGCTAAATTTTCCTACGGAATGTCTATTTCCGTAGGTATTGTTTGCCGACGGAAAAATTTTACGTCGCTAAACTTGCCTGCGGATTGCTAATTCCGTCGGCAAATTTGCCTACGGAATAGCTAATTCTGTCGGCAAATTTAGCTACGGAATATATGTACCGTAGGAAATATTGCCTACGGAATGGTTTTTTGTCTGTAAAAAAAAGCCAGCGACGACAATAATTGGTCTTTATTTAGCGACGGAATTACTGACGGAATTTTATTCCGTCGGCAAAATTACCGATGGATTATTTCCATCGGCACAAGTGCCTACAACCATATCTCCTTCGCCAATTACCGTCGCTAATTTTCGTCGGCAATTTTTTTCCCTACGGAATTTCACTCAATTCCGTCGGGAATTTCCGTTGGTATATAAGATTTTTCTTGTAGTGTAAGTGATGTTTGAATGATGCTATATATGTAATTAATGTACTGAGGGGTTGAAGGAGGCATACACATTAAGAATCTAATATATATTTATTTAATAAACTATCGAACTTACAAAATGGGAATGCTACTTTTGATATTCACCATCCATGTAGGTACTTGATAATTTATATTAGTTACGACACACATGTTTTTCTACTGAAATTTGTGTTCTTGGTTGTTCTGTATCACCTGATGGGTTAATGTTGTTGTTCAAAAAGAGCTCCACAAACTGAAGTCTGACCAGTCATGCATACATCTGGAGTTTGACATATCGAGGACTGGTATCACGTAAGTTAATGAGTTTATATATATAGTCATCACTTTTGGGAATGCAATGATTATTGCGAATTCGCTCTTTGTATTTCTCTCATGTACATTATTTAGTTAAGGCCTAGAATTCCACTATCTTGTATTTGGAGTGAGAGTGAGTTGCCAGAGAGAGGAAAAAAAAGCAGCAACCAATGAATTCATATGAGGATACAGAGTCCAGACATTTATATAAAGTCCAATCATTTATATCAACGAGATATTATATAATTTATTTGACTTGCACAATTTCTCTTTTATTTATTATTATATTTTATTATTTACTAATTATTTTTATAATTACATATTTAGATGCTAAAATAATAAGTTATATTTATATCTTATTGTCCACCACCTCTAGCATTTTTTATACTCGTTTAGTTTGATATGTGGTCACCTTGTAATTTAATTTTAATTTATTTGCTATGAACAAGTAAATGCATGATTGAAGTTGATTTTTTATTTTAAATTCATTACTCAATTCATGAATTAAGTGTTCTAATTCTAAACATGCTTCTTCTAAATTTTAATTTTAGGTTATTTTAGAATATTGATTAATAAAATTCATTGGTGTAAGATAAATTTATTTTAGGAGATTTTGATATTGAAACCGGTTAAATTATTAGTAATGAAATGTTGATACTGAAAATTAATTGTAATTTTTTTAAAAAAATTAACAATATTTTAGTGATGGAATAGCGACGAAAACACCGTCACAAGGTTTTTTATAGTAGTTGCTGAATTTAGCAACGGAATAAAATTTCGGTTGCTAAATTTAGCAACGGAAAATAAATTACCGTCCGTTGCTAAAATTAGCAACGGAATTTAAATTTCATTGCTAATTTTGATCAATTCACCAAATGTTGGAATGGTTAGATTTAGCAACGGAATAATATTTTCGTTGCTAAAAATAGCAACTGTCAAATTAGCAACCGAATTGTTCCATTGCTATTTTTGATTAGCAACGAAAAATATCAATTTTTTGTTGCTAATTTCCGTTGCTAAATTGTTATTTTTCTTGTAGTGAGTTGAAAGAGTACAAATAAACAATAATGATGATGTAAAATGATGAATAATATGTAAGCAACAGAATAACGACATATTATATTATGGATGGAAGAAAAATAGAAAAAGTAAAAAACAAAAATAATAAAATACAATATAAATATAATTTTTATATAAAATTAAATAAAGATATTAATAAAATAGTATAGTGTTTATATATATATATAAACTATAAATAAATATGACATAAAATAAAATTTAATTTAAATAATTGGGTAACGAATTTGGATCGAATTTTAGGTATTTTTGAATAGATTTTTTAGATTTTAGTTTCAGATTGGGTTCAATCATAAATTTTTTAGATCATTTGAATTTTTTCCGAATTCAAATTACTAATTTTGGATGAATTTGGATCGGATTAAAATTTATTAGGTCTAACTATAGACAATTAATAAATGATATTTTAATAAATTATAAGGGATATTAATTAAATTTTGCTGTTAATTAATTAAATCCCTTTCATACAATCAATACATTTTTAACTAAAAGCATCCATCGTACACATTCACATTATTAAAAGTAAATTACAGGAAATATAAATGCAATTAAAAGCCATATATAAATGGGGTTATTGCTTTAGGGGCCGTTGGATCCAATCGATGGCTAGACCTTTAGGCCTTTAATGACAACCGATTTGATGTGAGTTTTATTGGAAAACTTAAATCATATTTTTCATTAACAAAACACTAATTATTAATTCTGTAAAACATTTTGGTGATCATTTTGTCTTAATCGCACGAAAATCATATTTAACTAACTATAAATTTACAAGAAATCTAAAGAACACACTAAACGGAAGCACATACATTAAGCAATCACGATGATCCCAAAATTTTATGAGCAAGTGATGTTCAAGAGCTTGTCAAGACCGTCAAAAAAAAAAATTTAAACACTGCAGAAAACCAGAAATACATCCCCAACACATGAGAAATGGGAAATCCTTGAAGTTTATACTTCACCAGAGCTTAAGAAATAAAACACAAGGTATATATATTTTTATAGCATAACAAATCATTTACATGCGAGAAGTTTGAAGAGGAAGAGACATCTCAAAAAGACCCAAGAATCTCCATCTCCACTTAGAGGTTTAATCATCGCAAATCAGATATCTACATCACTGTTTGATTATGTTTCGTTGATTCTTGGGGTCTCTAGTGGTCAAAAGACTCTAAAGAAATTCAAAGAACCTGTTCACTTATAGAAAACTGCTACAATTTTCAAGAAAATTTTTTTACATAAAATAGAAAATAAAGATCATGTTTATTTTGGTCAGTTCTCTAAAATAAAAAACAAAAAATGAATTTTTCAAAAAGTTTTCCAAAATAAAGAAGAAATTAGAAAACTAATAAAAGATATTTTTCAAATTTTTTGAATAATCTTAATACACACACATATATACATGTATATGTATACACACACACACACACACACACACATATATATATGCATACATACATACGTACATATATATATGTATATATATGTATGTACATACATACACATACACATACACATACACATACACATACATATGCATATGTATATTTATACATACATATTTATATGTATGTATACATATGTGCACATATACATATACATATACATATACATATACATATACATATACATATACATATACATATATATATACATATACATATACATATATGCACATATATGCATATACATACATTTATACATATGCACATACATACACATACATATACATATACATATACATGTATTTGTATGTGCTTGTATGTGCATGCATACATACATACATATGTATGTCTATATGTGTGTGTGTGTATATATATATATATATATATATATATATATATATATATATATATATATATACATACATACATACATACATACATACATACATACATACATACACATACATGTGTATGTATGTGCCTACAAACATACACACACACACATACATACATACATATATGTGTGTACATACATATACATGTATACATGTGTATGTATGTGCATGCATACATACATACACACACACACATACACATACACATACATACACATACATATACATATACATGTATATATGTGTATGCATGTATATATATACACATAAATATATATGTACATATATATGCATATATGTGTGTGTATACATATATATGCACATACATATATACAAAAAATAAATACTTCAATTTTCCATTTATTTATAAATAAATGCGTTTTTTAAATTTTCTACAGAAAATTAATACTTTAATTTTCTAAGAAAATAGAAAACAGAAAACTGTTTTCTATAAGTAAACACACTCAAAGCTTTCCTTTTAAGGGATTTAATTTCATGTATGACCATTAGATTTACACCACAATAACGATTCGATTCTAACAAAAAAAATTTTGTTTTATGAAACTAACTCAACTTTTGAAATTTATTCATTATAGTCACTTTACTGGTGATCGAGAATGATAAGGTGTAGAAGAAAAAGAGATAGAACTCTTGGAAATAATTTGTCAATCTAAAAATTAAATAAGGACAAATATGCATAAAAATAAAATTTTAGATTTGAATTTCTAAAAATTCAGAAATTAGTGAAAAACCATCAAAACTATTATTTTCATTTATATACTGCATGCTATATTTAAATGTGTGTGTATATATATATAAGAATATTGATAAATCACAATTTTTTTTATAAAGATGGGGGTATCTCTACATTGAAATGAACAAAAGACTTAATGGCTGTGAAAGCAAACTCCGATCGGATTGAAATTGGAAGGACCTACAAAAAAGGATGCTTACCCGGCTGTCTCGAGCATTGACACTTCGATACTTAAGTTAGCAAAGGGTAGAAAACTCTTAGAGAGAGAAAAGTTATGGTTTCTTAGAAAGAAACCTACTATTTATAAAGCTAGGGAAGTTTGAGCAGTATTCTTAAATAGTTGTCCTACTTTGCGGCAGGTATGACCTATCTTTTGTAGGCGACAATGATTAGTTGGTGGCGTATGTCAGACAATTTCTACCTATCAGGAAGAGATCACATCCGATCGGACAACCTCAATTCTCGTATTTGACTTTCTAGCTGATAAGACTTTCATGGGCTTTTATTTTGAGCCTTTTCTAAGTCTTTGGGCCTTCAGTTTTTATGTTTTGGGATATTATTATTTGTCCCATGCCAATCAGTTTGATTTTTCAATCGAAGTTATAGGGTTTTGACAATTCTTTGTAGCCATTTGATTATCATGCCTAGGGATATAGTCCCTTAAATTTCGAGACTGAAACGTAGTCATGTTGATGAATACTCAATGTCTTTCAAACTACCTCAATCGAGATGATCGGTATTAATAGATCACCAGTCGAGGGGTCTGGGATAAGTATGTCGATCGGAATTAATAAGTCATCAGTCGAGGAGACTAGGATAAGTCCATCAATCGAAATGAATCATTGATCGGGATTAATAAGTCATCAGTCGAGAAGACTGGGATAAGTACATCGATCGGGATGAATCATCGATCAGGATTAATAAGTCATCAATCGAGGAGACTAGGATAAGTACGTCGATCGGGATGAATGATCGATCGGGATTAATAAGTCATCAGTCAAGGAGACTGGGATAAGTACGTCGATCGGGATGAATCATCGATCGGGATTAATAAGTCATCAATCGAGGAGACTAGGATAAATATGTCGATAACGATGAATCATCGATTGAGATTAATAAGTCATCAGTCGAGGAGACTAGAATAAGTACGTCGATCAGGATGAATCATCGATTGAGATTAACGAGTCATCAATCGCGGAGATAAGGATTTTCTTGAAGTTTTGTCTTGCAAATAATTTTTATTTTCATAATCATGGATTATTTTTCAGAGTTTCTACTACATTTGCAATTTCTGCGAAGAAGCATTTTCAATGGTTAGGTGGGAAGTGAGGTTACCTGGCAAAGCCGTTGGTTGTCTCACCTACTTGACCATAGTGGTTCGGTGCATGCTCTTTAGTTGTTCCTTGTTTTCCTTTCCTGAGTCTATTGCTCGAGGGATTGTTTAATGAGGCACTGACCTAGGGTAATGGAGCTTTATTCGCGTGAACACCGAGCGGGACGTGCTTCTTTTTATTTTTCAAACCGGACTTAAGTGATTTGTTTCACCAATTCTGGCATTTTTTGTTAGCTATCGTTTTGTTGCCCTCATTTTAATTGCAGCTGCTTTGCTTTCTATGTCGATGATTGATTTCTCTTTTTGATGCTTTGATTTTTGGTATTGCTTTAATAGGCTTTGACATATGGCACTTTCATTAATGTTTTTTTAAGATTTTTGGAGGTGCTTATAAAAGGGCTTATTTCTATTTTTCCTCTTGCGCTTTCTTCTTTATCGGTGTTAGTAAGTTTACTAGATTGTCTAGTAATATAGAAAAATAAGATTAAGACCCTAAATATCATACCCAAGGGAACATGACTTGCTATGTAGAATATCTATAATTAAGTTGAATGTATCTAAGATTATTTCCCAAATTTTTGAATTGAAGGTAAGAAATAAACTAAATGGACAATAAAGCAAAATAAAAACTAAAACTAGACTAACATAAATTAAACACAAAGCAATAACTAAAACACTTCTGCTAAAGGGACTCACCTCAACTTCCATTGCAATGACTTAAATCAAAAGCAACACAAGTGATTATGAAAAAACCAATAATAAAGCCAAATATCTTAGTCAAGAATATCATTCTAAACATTAAACCTTCTTATTAGGAATAATTCAACACCTAGCATAAAAATCCAGTTTTAAACTCCTAGATATCCATTAAACTCTTTTTCAAGCAAACTTAACTTTAATCTATTCTTAGTTCAACTTTTCTTAGTTTTAATCCACTCTTACCAACACACAATTATCTCAAATTCAGAAAATAATCATGCATCAATACTAATGATGTAACCTAAGAACATGTATATCATAAATCATACTTAAATTAATCATCAACTATTAATCAAATAAGTTAATAATCAATCTTAATACAACCAAAGATAAGAATTTGCACAAGAACTAAGAAATAATCAAATTTGCATTGAATTAAAGCCCAAATTAAGTCATTACAATAAAAGTATGAGGATTTAAGAATCTTTTAGCAAAAGAAAAGAAAACTAATTACCAAACATGATTAAAACGAAAGAAAAATAAATTAAAGAGATACAATACTTATGAAGCTTCAAACTTGCTCTTGATGACTTCTTAGAACACCAATATAAAGCTCGAGTCTTTACAAGGATTGCAAACTACAAAAAAATAGAAAAACTCAGCTAAACTACTGTACATAATTAACTAAAGAAAATTAGGTTAAAAATTAAGTAAAATTCGTGATTGTAATCCTCCCAATCTGATATTTAGGTGTGCTTTTATAGCTTACAAAAAGGGAGTTTTGGTGGCTTCAAACTTTCTATTTCAGAAAAACGGAAGAATTTGATCATAATTCCAATTCTCTGGCTTGGTAGAGTGAAAAACTCACTCTACTGAGGGCCTTTTGTCCTTTTCCTACTCTGCAGAGTGAAAAACTCACTCCAACGAGTGGCCTTATTCTCCTTTTCCTCTTTAGGTGACTCAGTAGAGTAAGTAATCCACTCCATCGAGTGGCTAGGTTCTAGACTGATATGATGAAAGTTGGCTTTTTAACAATTCTTCAAATACTGAAATTATACTTTTGCCCTTGTAATTTCTCTTTTTCTTCAATTACACACCTAAAAGCACCAAATTAATCAATTAAGCTCATAAAATGCTGCTTAATAAATTAAACACTAAATTAACCAAATTACCCCTAAATTAACATAATAAACACATTAAAAACACATTAATAATATAGTATAATTCATACTTATCACTTCTCTTATTTCTTCTTGCAACTTCTTTTGTTTCCTTGCTTTTTTCATTTGATCATGAAGCCTCTGGACATTCTATAATTTTATTTTTAACTTTCCCATTTTAGGAAGATGAATGAAAATATGGGCCTTTGCTTGTCGATTTATGGTTTGCGATAGCGAGTCATGCGACCTCTTACTGTTGCTGACCTTCCCTCTCAGCTTTGGACTTTCTATTGATCATGGTAGGGGATACACATCTGTAATTTTTTCTCCATTTTCATGATGCTAATTTTTCGAAAGTGAGCCTTAATGAGAGGTGGTCTTGTTGCGGAGGTGTTGGTCGAGGTGGCGGGGCAACTCTTGTCCTTTTTTCTCCTTGTTGTCTACATCTTCTTTTTTCTTCTCTTTTTGTTTGTTGTTCTTTTTTTTTTTTAGCAGAAAGCTCTTTATCCATGTATTTTTTCTAGTTAGAAAATTCTTTATCCGTGTACTTTGTACTTTAAATGAATTTTATTCTTTGAATATCTAGTATCTTGCTCTTTTATATATATATATAATATGTTTAACAGACTAAGCATCCTTCATCCGCGCCTTTTGGAAAGTGGCGATAATTAACTGCCCTTTATAGTTTCTTTGGTTTTTTGTGGTCTTTTATTATGACCATTTATTTCCTTTGACTCCTCATTTATTAGGATTGTCGTGTATGTTTTCATAAAATAGAATTGACTTTTTGGTGTCCTCGCCTATTCTTTGTTTCTTTGTTGTTGTCTTTTCTTGTCGCTTGCTTTGTTTAATAATTAATTGTAGTCTTGGGGAAGGGGGGGGAGGGGCGACCGTTTCATCCCTTCCAATATCTTTCCCATTAAGTTACTTCTGGGAGTCTCTTATGCCATTTGTATAGTGGACCGAAATAAGGATGCTCCACTTTCTTTCGGTCCTAGCACGTAGTTTTTCGCTTTCTTTTAGTCTTAGGATTTTGCTTTTACTTGCCCGATTTCTTGTGTAGTCTCGGAGACTTTCACAGAATTCGTACATTTTGCATTTCTCTCTGTGGTATTTTATTTTTGCTATACGACTTCTCGCATAGTCTCGGAGACTTTCACGGAGATCATATATTTTGTTTTTCTCTCTATGGTCATAAATCCATGCTTTTCAGTGGGATGTAGGAGCTAGCTACTTTAGCTCAGTCGTCACCTCTCAACCAAAGCACCAAATGATAAATTACAAATTTTTATAGAGATGGGGGTATCTCTACATTGAAATGAACAAGAGACTTGATGGTTACGAAGGGAAACTCCGATCGGATTGAAATTGGAAGGACCTGCAAAAAAGGATATTTGCCCAGCTATCCCGAGCATTGACACTCCAATACTTAAGTTAATAAAAGGTAGAAAACTCTTATAGAGAGAATTTATATTACTTAGAGAGAGAAAAGGTGTGATTTCTTAGAAAGGAACTTACTATTTATAGAGTTAGGGAAGCTTGAACAATATTTTTAAATAGTTATCCTACTTTGCGGCATGTATGATCTATTTTTTTGTAGGTGACGGGATTAAATGATGGCGTATGTCAGACAACTTTCGCTTATCAGTATTCTTTAATTCGTCCCTATTGATTATGTATATTAAATTAAAGAGTAGTGATGGAAATTTGATAGCTAAACATATTTAGAACTTTTCATGAAACTATTAACGTAAATAATCATACAGTACAATCCATCACAAATTAGTGGTGCCATATTCTACCATCATAAATAACGATAAATCACAATTTCGTTTGTAAACCCTAGCACTACCCCAATTTATAACGATGGTTGAGAAAATTTGTCACTAATTAACCGTGAATGGGTATCCCTCACTAATCACAAATTTTTTGTAGTGATAGCAAACAACATTTTATTCTATAAATAAATGGTAGAAGTGTTAAGTTTGATATAATCTTGAATTATTAAGATAAAAATAAAATTAACCTCGTAATTTAAATTAATATAGGCAAATTTCACGAAAAAAAAGTTTTTGTTTAAGCGGTGCGTTGGTCAACAAAAACTCAGAAATTCACGATATAGAAATGCATACGCACAAGTTGGTTGATTTGGCTGCATTATATTTAAAATGATTAGCCTTTTTTTTGCCGTTGACTGTATTATTATTATTATTATTATTATTATTATTATTATTATTATTATTATTATTATTATTATTATTATTATTATTATTATTATTATTATTAAAAATTGGAGAAAATAATGTGAGCGTTCTATTGATGAACTTCTCCTTAAATCTGAGGAAGCATATCATTTGAATTTCTTCTTATGTTCATTCTTTAAATAGGTATTGATATTTGTCATTGGAGAAAATAAAGCACGATTGAGACAGAGAAATTGAATGGGGTTTAGCAAAGCCTACATTCATGGACAAAAGGGAGCATAAATTCATTTAATAAAATAGAGACACATAGTTTTGTGTCTAACTCTTAATCCAAATCCTTAATACATCCAATAATCTCACCAAAATCTAATATAGAGAGCATCTACAAAATTCCCGTGAAATTCTCTTTTCAACAAACTATCGAATTTCCAATACCAAGTCTATACCACTTTGGAAACATATAAATCTCCTCTATTTACATTCTCACACATTTAAAGTTATATCACTGTTACTTATAAGTATTTATAGAATATATTTCAAGCTGACAAGAATCGCAGAAAACTAATACTATATAATTTTTTTACTTGTATTTTAAGCCAAAAACATAATAATAATAAGTAGTAGTAGTAGTAGTAGTAGAAGACTACCCATCATCTCAATGAGGAGATATTCACGAGCGGTGGAATTGATATTGAAAATTAAGAGATGAGTAGCATCTAGCCGGTGGAGTGGAGAATGGTACGAGAATTGGCCCGCATTACACGAGAGGGAAAAAAACATATATAAATCTATACATTCCACTACTCAAATGCACTATCACTTCTATTTTGAATGTGAAATTATAAACGATACCGTGGTGCTTGATTTTGCTCTTCTCTATTTGAAACAAAAAAAGTCACCCTTCTAAATGGGGAAAATTGATTATATTGGCTGGCTATATACAGACTAATTTCTATACCATGTTCTCGAGAGGAATCATTTTTACTGCAAAATGGATGAGTCGGGTTTTGCCATCTCACTTTTTATCACCCGAGTGTTGTAAGATCCACAAAATCCACACTTATGATATAACCAGTGGAAGCCAGCAGTGCCCTTTCGTTCACAATCATTACAGAGTATATCCTGCATACATTCAAATTGTAGCATAATCAGGATCATTAATTGCAAATACAAGACGAAATTTCTCAATAATTGTTCAGTGGCGTGCTGACAAATTATTCAGTGTATCAGTCGTAGAAGGGTATGGAAATGCATTGAATAAGTTGAATGTGTACCATTACGATTAATTTAAATGGCAGTCAACAACGAAGGCTAATTTAAAACAAATCATTGTGCCCTAACCTATCTATCAGGGAAAAAGAATATAATATGGCAGACTTGTGAGCACAAGCTTTCCTCCTATCTCTCTCTACAACCTAGACTGATGACTACTTAAGTATACTAGCGTCCAGAAAAGTTCTTGAGAACAAGCTATTTAAAGATTCTTCTTGTTTGTTTATTATGAAATTGATTAAAAAGAAAAAATGAAAATTTACGATAGCTTTGTACATCCACTAAAGTCTCAAATCGTTGTTCGTTTACATTCTTAACCAACTCATAGAAGTTTGACATGATTTCATCAATAATCAACTCTAGTTGTTAAAGTTTTAACCTTGTACGAGTAGAATTGATGACAAATCAATAAAATAGCACAGAAGCCAAAGTACTTCATTCTTTCTCTTATTTATTTATTTATTTATTTATTTTTCCTTCATTCATTTTTTTTTCCTCTTTTCATGGATCAGTAAAATGTAAGTGCAGTTCAATATTCTTGCTACTGATTACTGAGTACATTTGGAAGGCGAAGAATGTTTTCCTATTCTAATAAATTGTCTGGACACAAAACGTATTTTCAGAACTCTTAATGTGTTCATGCAAGAAAAGAGAGAGAATAGAAGAATATTGAAATTCACTGGGAGTACAAAAACCAGAGAAAAGATTCATGCAGGCAAACGTACCTGACGGTGGTTCCTGTATTCCTCTGGAAGCTCCTCTGCAGCCAACAATGCATCAAGCATGCCAAAGTAAACCTGAACCGGTTACAAAAACAAGGAAAAAAAAAACTATTATGCCTCATCTGTTAGCAGTTAAGTAAATAGAACAATAATAGAAGATCAGAAGAGACACATTTAGCATCTTTGTAGTCAAGGCTGGTGGTACACCACCAGGATACATACATATACAAACACATACCACCCAAAAACATGTTGGATCAGCTTGTTAATATTGAGAAACTGACAAAGGATAAAAGTTTGATAAATGAAAAACATGTATATGCTCAAGGATTAATGGATGAAGCTTTGGTCAAACTTGCCATTATGGCAATTCTTGTATCTTTGTCAATTATGTATATAATAATTCAAACCAAGGTTGGAAAGGCATAAATTAAAACATTCAAATCAGTATCATGGCACATAGTTTATTCAAAGAGGTTGCTAGCATCTTACAGGGTCTTTTTTAGTGTAAGACATAAAAAGATTGGAACTTGAAAAGATTTTAAATGTTATGTAACATTAAAAGAGGATTGGATAAGAAAAATTTCAATCTTCCATTACAACTTCTTTCTCTACCCTTCCCAACCTCCCCTTGCATAGAAATCAATTATGTACAAAATATATGACAGCATTATATATAACGTCAACTATTTGTTACATAATTGATCAAAGGTGCAAATTTGTTTAGGCACAAGATGCTAATAGGAAAGCTTGTTTATCTAATTGGCAAAAACAAAATTATAAGCCAGTTACATAATTGATCAAGGGTGGAATTTGTTTTTTTCCAAATGACATTAAACAGTTAAAATTCAAACAGAAAAAGAAAACATTCTTATTAAGTGCCAACACTTCCATTAACATTTACTGCCTGTTCAAAAGGCTCATCAGAGGAATTCAACATTGGGTAAATAACTTTATATATGTCTACGGGAAATAACAAGAGAAGGTTTTCTCACCGCCATATCTCCTAAGGATTTGCTGCATATTGGACAGGTGTAGTGACTACAAGTGTATGCCTGCAAAAGAGAAAATAGTGCGCTCTGAAATTTCCAATCACTCTTTCCATAGGTATACAGGAACATAACTAAAGAAAATGAAATAAATGTATCGTAAGCAAGAGAGTTACAGAAACAAAAACCTGAAAGCAAGCTGAATGCATGTAATGGCCACAAGGCAAAGCTCTAACTGTGGCACTTGACGTGAACAAAAAATCACAGCAGATAGGGCAGTTTGTCTCAAGACCTTTCTCTAGGCACTTGTGATTCACTAGCTTAATCCCCAAGCAACAGTTGCATGTCATGCAATGAAAGTAATCAATGCCAAGGCCCCTCCCAACACGACATAGATTGCAAAAGGGGCAATGATATATTGTCCTGAAATGGAAATGCATTAACGACGCTAAGCACAATATCTGCAAGCAATCATAACATAATAAAAGATAATCAAGCTATTTGGTATAAAACTGGTCATTTGTACAATGAAATGATATTAGGGGACTAACGCTGAAGAGCAAGGAAACTTGCTTGAATCAATATAATCGTTAATCCAAATGCAAACGTTGTTGATAGAGAGAGAGAGGACTGAGAAGAAGTTCTGGACATCAAAGTTTAATGTCAAAGTTGCAAAACCAGGTAATGTGTTTCAAAGCTTCAAAAAGGCACAACTAATGTATGCTTTCATGGGAGACCTCTGGCATGTCAACTAGCAAGTTCATTCTTTATATTGCCTTTTCAGACTGTAAAATTTCTGGTTCTCTAACTAGCCACTTGTAGATATGAGTCCAATGCTTTTTATTGATCTCCAGATTTGATTTTTGCTTTCCAGTCTATATGACCATCGAAAGGACATTTTTAGCCGGAGAGGCAGATCAGGTCTGAAGAATTTATGAACCTTTGAGAACAAGGATATGCAATAGACATACTGAAGCACAAAGAATGGGTTTCATAACAACATAGAGAAAGGCCAAGCACCAACTATATGTCAGACATGGTGAATTAACAATAGAAATTTCCTGACTCCATCTAGTTATTCATTTACTCTCATACATAAGAAGAATTTAACTTTAGCATCAGCACAAAAGGAACTGAGTTGCACGTCAAAGCAACTGAATTTAGATAAATAAAAGCAACATTTCAGAACTTGAATACCTTTCGTCATCAAAAAACTTGCATATATTGCAATAATACTTTGCCATTGGAAGGCCATTGCATGCAGGTGTTATGCAGATTGGTCCAACCATCTGGACCTTAAGACAACGCATGCACATCATTTCAGATGTTGCTTTTCTGCAGTGAATTAAAAAAATCATAGTCCACTAAGAATCTCTAGTCAAAATATGAGATTTAATCAAAAGCATCAACAATTACCTGTCCATTGAGTGATCACTCAGTTTGTCATGGCAAAATCTACAGGTAAACAATTTTCCACAGCAAGCAGCACGAAGTTTACAGTTGCGCTTGTAATGCTCACACCCAAATACTTGTTTTTCTTGATCCCTATATGATGGAGAGCATCCCGTGACATCATCACTGTTGGAAGTTTCAGCTGATGATGTTTGAAGTAACTTTTGCTGAGCAGCTATCCAGCGGCTGAAACAGTAAAATTTTACTTGTCTGTTAATTTAGTATGCAAATATACAACGATGATGGCGGCAACAATAATAATAATAGTTTAAGAAAGAAAGTCCTCCACTCAAACTAAACTATAAAAAAGATTATGACAATTCCACAGTTTTTCAATTCAAATCCTTTTAATTCCATAAATTTCAACCTCAACCTTGATGTATAAAACAATTTTGGATAGGTCACTGAAATTAACATAGAAAATCTATAATTTGCTCACTAAGCTTTTTATGTTTCCAAAGAAGACACCAATGAAAAGTCAACTCCTCTCAAACTGCTATCACTTTCTGCAAAGGCAACAGCAGCTGCAGCAACTGATCAAGTGTGGCAGCAACACTGGATTCAAAGAGGGAATCTTGAAGACATTTTTTTTGGTAGAGGCTCATGTATGCCGATTGGAGTTCTTTCTATAATTAGCAAAACATTGGAAACTTTTTATTTTCTTTTGAAATTGATGTTGATATTATTAGAAGCAGAATGAAGAATTATGCTCTTTTTAGTTTTTCTGTTCTTCATTAGAACCATGACAAGGTTAGAACTAGATAAGTGATGCTTTACGAAGTAGCCCAACTACTACTACTACCACTACCAAAGGTTACTGGTAAAATCTAAAACTGAAAAGATGCACCAAAACATTTCAAAAAGAATTAGTAATGTCTATTATGTATTAGTTAATTTTAAAGGAATAGAGGTAAACAAAGAAAACTCAAACTGTCAAACTAACCTAGTCAAAAGATTTTGAACAAGATAAGCTTTTCTCCTGGGATCAAGAGTCAAGTCCTTGTAAACCTTTCTAATCTCAGACTCGAGCTCATTTTGATTCATACGGAATATATCTTTCCAACCAGGTTTAAACATTTGATCACTTTGATCCAAGCTCTCCTGGAACTCTTTGGCTACAGAGAATAAAGCTGAAATAAGTTGAAAACTTGTGCTGAAAACCATGTCCTCGATAAAAGTATTCAAGACTACGGCAACATCGCTATAATTTAAGAAATATATAATTCTAGAAAAAATTGAAAACCTTCTCTAGAAATGTTAGTTTCTGACAGATCAGTCTGCATAGATGATTCTATGGATCCTTTCCAACATTCATTAAGCCATTCATTGAACATCGTGTTCTTGGTAGCCTGCTTCCACGCGTCCATCATTTTGTTCTGCTCATCCTGACTGAGAGCAGATGTTACCCAAGGTAACATAGACTGCAGCACTTCTGCACCAGTAGTGCCAATTATACGGCCAACTATTTTGTCTTGCTCCTGAACCGAAAAATGCCTTCCAAACAGTGGCCACAACTCAAGTTCTTCTCTAAAAATATGGTGATCAAGAGTAACTCTTATGGATTTGCACATCCCTTGCAACTTAGTGGCAAGCTCACCATACTTTACCATACAATCATTATCATCATGAACGAAAACCTCCATTTTCTTTCCTGTTAAATCCTCCATCATGTGAGCTCTTTGCAAGCTTTCATGAACACATGAAAGCTCAGAAAGCACACATGAAATATCTTCAAATAATTTTTCCTCCTGCTTATGGTCCAGCGTGTATGAATGGCTCACATTGTGAAGTGCCTCTTTGGATTCCAATGCTGGAAAAACAATATCATCCTCAGCATTACTATGAGCTCTCTGCAAGCCCCATAACAAACGAAATCTTCCAATAAACTGTTGAAGAAGAGTATCATCACAATTATTGAGCTTTCCAGATTCAACATCCAGATACTCCAAGTCTTTGCGTATTGCTTTATGAAACTTGAATATTGTATCAATTGGTCTTTCTGCATAACCAATATCAGAGGAGCTATTTTCTGCTTCCAAGACAAAAAGACTGGAGTTAAGAGACGGAACAGAGGAACTGAAAGACAAGGACCGCAAAGACTTGGCTGTAGAAAGAGAACTCAATCCCAAATTATTGTTGTTCAATCCCAAACATGGAACACAACAAGACCGATCAGTTGAAGACGATTTAGGGGAACCTAGACACTCTGAGGGATTTGGAGCATCACTATCTTTGCATAACAGAGAAGTGCTTCTTTTGACTGGCCTTCCACTGTCATCTCCATGAACTGATACAGTGCTCTCCTTAGAACAATGTGCAGAAGCACACTTGAAGCATGATCTAATAATGTTTTCTTCAATATCATTAAAATTTTTAGCAGGACAACAACCGATTGCTTCAGACAAACATGTGTCTTGGTTACGACCCTTGCACGCCCAGCCAGTAAAAAGTGTTACCAGAGCAGTATCCGCCAATGGAGCTGAATAAGCAGGATCAAGATACATTCTATAACATGACTTTGGTAAATAAGAAATTTCTCAGAACTAAAAAGAAGGTGGATTAAGAACCTGCTAACTTCATTAAATAGGAAAACTCTCATAAGGAACTAAAATAAAGCTAGATTAAGAAACCTGCTGATTGCATGTTTTTGAGAAAATGCTTGGCTTCATCTTCAGTTACTGATCCCACTAACCATGGCAAGACACGCTCAATCAATTTCAATGGCATCACACACAAGCTTTGGTATAAAAGTTCCTGCTGCCTTTTGAAGCTAAAGTGCTTTCGGGCTAGTGGAAGAACCTAGACATGCAAAGAACTTAGTGGATGATCTACAAGAACCAAAGGGAATTTTTTGTACTAAAAATTTATGCAAGAGCTATTAAACTCCCTTGAGAAGTCTGTACAGTATCGATATAGCGGCAGACCAAGCAAAGTTGTTCACACTTCCCTTACCATGTCCAAGCATCATCACATTCACTTAATCTTACAGCTGGTTCATTCCGACTTTGTAAAATTGTTTAGCAATAAAAGAAACAAGGGACAGCTTTCAAAATTTACAAGCTACCAAAACATCTCCCAATAATTATCAAATCAATAATGAAAGCTCACCTGAACTTCCTCATTGTAGAAGTGCCTTTGTATAGTTTCTATTATTTGATCAGCATGAGAGCATAACTTTGCATAGAACTCCACAACTGAATTAGAATTTGCACCTGACTTCTGTATACTTTCAATCAAACACCAGAACTCATTAAATTGACTTTCTTCTTCAGCATGGTCTTGAAAAAAAGAAAATTCTCCACCTACTGCAGGAAATATGACCTTGTCCTCAGCAATACTGTAGCAGGACACACAAATGCTTCGAATTAGATAGTTTACAGGACACACAATTCATTCTAAATCAGCAATGCTGGATGACTGGGACAGGCTTTTGTCTGAAAAGGTTCACACTGAGAAAAAACAAATATTTCCTTGAAGCATTGCTGAAATTAACAATCAAGATTTAGCTCGAATTATTAATCCTTCTGCAACATAATCACAAATACCGTTGGAGAAAACAAACATAAGAAGTACACAAATATCTTTTGAAACATTAAAGGTACTAATATAGTGTCACCATCATATGAATAGCTCTGTGCCACTTTTAACATTTTTACACAATTTAAGGACAAACTATCCATTCTTTTCCATAACTACAATAAGGTAGCTTCTAAGTATGAAAAAGAGGACAAAATCCCAATTTATATAATAAGAAAAAGCTATAAAAAAAAAATCTTCTGAGACAATTGAAAATTATTATCTGCAAAGTGAATAATAAAAGGAAATTACCTGTGGAAGATACAGACTTCAGCAATGAAGTGCAACCGGTCATCAAAGGATGATAAATGAGTGAAATCTCCAGAAAGTTTAATCTTTCTGGCTTCCCCGGCAATCTCATTTAACTCTTTTTTAATAGCATTATGCCAAAGCAATATTTCATTTATTGGATGCATTTGCACATTATTGGAAGCATCACCAGTTGACTCTAAGGATTTCCTTTTCCCAATCTTGTATTGCTCACATGCACATGTCACATTATCCAGTTCATGAGTAATCGTGCCAGCAGAATTTAGACAGCATTGATCCTGAGAACAATCTGCATAATTGTCAACTGTCTTCGCATCATATCTCCCCTCCATCCATGTGAAAACAATCTGCACTAAGCAAAAGCTCCATGTCAACTTTAGAGATTCAGCAACATACATCCAATGGAAATAAAATGCAGATCAAGAACTGAAATCATACCTGTTGAAGAAGCTTCTTTTCTGGGATTATTTTGCTTAAGCATCTATGCATATCCTCGCATTCACTCAGTGAAATAGAAGATATTATCCATGGAAGAAGCATCGCCACCAAGTTCACAGGAATGCTGCATAAAAACTGCCAAATTAGAGATGCCTGCTCTTCAAGAGAGAACTTCTCAATAAGCAACGGAAACACCTGACATATTGAGTAGAAAACAATTAAAACATTTCTGTTTTGTCAAGATGAAAATAAACACAATTGAATATAAACAAAAATTCTTGACTAGAAAGTTACTGACATTCTGGAGTTGATATTAATGCATTTGATATTAATTATTATAGTAAAATGCATAAAAAGACAACCAATACCACTTAGTGTTAAGATGGCATCTTCCCCACTAGTAAACTAGCATTTGAAGAGAAGAAAATGCACATGAATCCATGGGAAAAGCACCAGTTTTAATTTTGTCAAGGGTTGAGAGAGCTCAAGGAGGGAAATTTGAGTTGTGTGAGGTAAAATGTAACACTAAATGTAGTCTAGATTATCAAATTACAATCTGGTAAAAACTATGCAGAACATAATGCATGGGAAGCTCCTGATAAACTATAAATGTACAGTGAGAAATTATTAGATAAAACAAGTGCCATTAACTACCTTTTTTCCTGCATTTTTACTGTTAACTACCTTTTTTCCTTTCCCTTAAGTTTGTTTCAGAAGGAAAGTTGCCGCATAGCAGAATTGGACCATCACACATGCTATCTGATGGCCACAGCTACAGCTACTGAACACTGTTTGATCTATTAAATATTTTAGAACTCCATCTAGTTCACAATATAAACATAATAATATATGCTAATGCTCCAATGAACTTTGATAATCTTTACCACGGCAAGAACCTTTTTTAATTTAACTAATTAATCTTCATGTACTTTCATCCAGTCAACATGGCTTTTATGTTTAGAATCTAGTTCATTGAATGAACATGAGCGACCAGTTTAACAAATTATTGTTCTTTTAATTTCAATGAGAGTGGCATATTACGTTACAAAAATCCAACCAAAAAAAAAAAGAATAAGAATAAGAAGAAGAAAAAGATAAGAGATGGTATAAGGTGAAGGCCAATAAGTAATGAGGAACACTAATGGTTTTAATGGCCGTCACAGTGGTGGTTTGGCAAGGCATCATGTAAAGCCCTGAAACATACTCATACCTGGAAAATTCCATTAACAGATGGCCATTTTTAAATCCATAACCCACATAATACATGCCAACTCCGCCAAACTAAGCACCTTAAACAAATGGTCAGGACCATAATAAATCTAATTCAACCTTGAACCAATTCTCAACTACATGAGTAGAAAGAAGCCAAAGTGTGCCTAGCACAAAGAAGAAGATAGGTAACCTAGATGATTTTGAAAGAGACAAAGGGATAAAGTTCTGTGTGACAGATGAGCATTTGAAAGTATAATCATAACAATAGTGCATTGTGATAAAAAATGCTTACCATTTTCATGAAATATCACATACAAATCCCAGATCACAGATGTCCTAAATCAACTAGCAAGAATACTAGGATGAACTGAACTCTCTTCCTATGTGATTAAAATGGCCATATCCCTCTCAGTTTCTGAAGATTTATATGTTCACAATTTTTTCTCTCTTTTTCTTTGTAATGCAGATGTACAAGTTTATGCTATCACGTACTATGCTCAGGCTGCACGGAAATACAATCTCATCTTCTGAAATGGCATTATTGTATAGAATAACACAAGACATTGACTTACAAAGCCTAAAACTGCTTTCCACAGGGAGAAACATAAAAGAACTATTTAATGGAACATCACTTTTTACACAGATGATGAGACCCAAAATAAAGAGAAATTACTTCAAGCTATTCATTCATGTGCTAGATGAGAATCCTACATATTATAAAGATGCATTCTAATCCAGCCATAACTAAGGTAATATGTCAACTATGATATTCTAGTTTTCAAGATACAACCATGGAACTTATCTTTATTTTCTTACCTTCCTTAATCTATTTAAATGGACATTTACCATTACTATAAAAGGTTTGCTAATTCACCCTATTGCCAGGATAAGATGCAAAAACTACTACAAGAAAGCTCACCTGTTCCTCTTCCTTCGCCATGTGCTGAATCAGTGATGTCTGAAGGGCTCCTGTGCAAGATGCTAATTGCCTTGGGAAGCTTTCATCATTTTGCATATAAGAATCGAGTAGCTCAAACAACTGATCAAAAAGACTGCTTTCACCCTCATGCTCAAGTGAGTATGTTTGTGCCACATTCTTGACGCGCATGTCAAGAGCTGGAAAAATAACCTGCACTTCCAAAATATCACGGCTGTCATTTCTCCTATATGTAGCAGAATATAAGATTCAACCAAAGCAGTCTCAATCAAAAATAGGAACAATATGAATCCAATATGCTCAATGGACAGAGATCACATCTATGAGTTAGGGAAAACCTACACAGGTACGTTA
>CM075821.1:33557472-33579063 GCA_037975025.1 Excoecaria agallocha | reverse complement strand
GAAGCATTGCTGAAATTAACAATCAAGATTTAGCCCTAATTATTAATCCTTCTGCAACATAATCACAAATACCGTTGGAGAAAACAAACATAAGAAGTACACAAATATCTTTTGAAACATTAAAGGTACCAAATAGTGTCACCATCATATGAATAGCTCTGTGCCACTTTTAACATTTTTACACAATTTAAGGACAAACTATCCATTCTTTTCCATAACTACAATAAGGTAGCTTCTAAGTATGAAAAAGAGGACAAAATCCCAATTTATATAATAAGAAAAAGCTATAAAAAAAAAAAAAAACTTCAGAGACAATTGAAAATTATTATCTGCAAAGTGAATAATAAAAGGAAATTACCTGTGGAAGATACAGACTTCAGCAATGAAGTTCAACCGGTCATCAAAGGATGATAAATGAGTGAAATCTCCAGAAAGTTTAATCTTTCTGGCTTCCCCGGCAATCTCATTTAACTCTTTTTTAATAGCATTATGCCAAAGCAATATTTCATTTATTGGATGCATTTGCACATTATTGGAAGCATCACCAGTTGACTCTAAGGATTTCCTTTTCCCAATCTTGTATTGCTCACATGCACATTTCACATTATCCAGTTCATGAGTAATCGTGCCAGCAGAATTTAGACAGCATTGATCCTGAGAACAATCTGCATAATTGTCAACTGTCTTCGCATCATATCTCCCCTCCATCCATGTGAAAACAATCTGCACTAAGCAAAAGCTCCATGTCAACTTAAGAGATTCAGCAACATACATACAACGGAAATAAAATGCAGATCAAGAACTGAAATCATACCTGTTGAAGAAGCTTCTTTTCTGGGATTATTTTGCTTAAGCATCTACGCATATCCTCGCATTCACTCAGTGAAATAGAAGATATTATCCATGGCAGAAGCATCGCCACCAAGTTCACAGGAATGCTGCATAAAAACTGCCAAATTAGAGATGCCTGCTCTTCAAGAGAGAACTTCTCAATAAGCAACGGAAACACCTGACATATTGAGTAGAAAACAATTAAAACATTTCTGTTTTGTCAAGATCAAAATAAACACTGTTGAATATAAACAAAAATTCTTGACTAGAAAGTTACTGACATTCTGGAGTTGATATTAATGCATTTGATATTAATTATTATAGTAAAATGCATAAAAAGACAACCAATACCACTTAGTGTTAAGATGGCATCTTCCCCACTAGTAAACTAGCGTTTGAAGAGAAGAAAATGCACATGAATCCATGGGAAAAGCACCAGTTTTAATTTTGTCAGGGGTTGAGAGAGCTCAAGGAGGGAAAATTTGAGTTATGTGAGGTAAAATGTAACACTAAATGTAGTCTAGATTATCAAATTACAATCTGGTAAAAACTATGCAGAACATAATGCATGGGAAGCTCCTGATAAACTATAAATGTACAGTGAGAAATTATTAGATAAAACAAGTGCCATTAACTACCTTTTTTTCCTGCATTTTCTGCATTTTTACTGTTAACTACCTTTTTTCCTTTCCCTTAAGTTTTTTTCAGAAGGAAAGTTGCCGCATAGCAGAATTGGACCATCACACATGCTATCTGATGGTCACAGCTACAGCTACTGAACTCTGTTTGATCTATTAAATATTTTAGAACTCCATCTAGTTCACAATATAAACATAATAATATATGCTAATGCTCCAATGAACTTTGATAATCTTTACCACGGCAAGAACCTTTTTTAATTTAACTAATTAATCTTCATGTACTTTCATCCAGTCAACATGGCTTTTATGTTTAGAATCTAGTTCATTGAATGAACATGAGCGACCAGTTTAACAAATTATTGTTCTTTTAATTTCAATGAGTGGCATATTACGTTACAAAAATCCAACCAAAAAAAAAAAAGAATAAGAATAAGAAGAAGAAAAAGATAAGAGATGGTATAAGGTGAAGGCCAATAAGTAATGAGGAACACTAATGGTTTTAATGGTCGTCACAGTGGTGGTTTGGCAAGGCATCATGTAACGCCCTGAAACATACTCGTACCTGGAAAATTCCATTAACAGAAGGCCATTTTTAAATCCATAACCCACATAATACATGCCAACTCCGCCAAACTAAGCACCTTAAACAAATGGTCAGGACCATAATAAATCTAATTCAACCTTGAACCAATTCTCAACTACATGAGTAGAAAGAAGCCAAAGTGTGCCTAGCACAAAGAAGAAGATAGGTAACCTAGATGATTTTGAAAGAGACAAAGGGATAAAGTTATGTGCGACAGATGAGCATTTGACAGTATAATCATAACAATAATGCATTGTAATAAAAAATGCTTACCATTTTCATGAAATATCACATACAAATCCCAGATCACAGATGTCCTAAATCAACTAGCAAGAATACTAGGATGAACTGAACTCTCTTCCTATGTGATTAAAATGGCCATATCCCTCTCAGTTTCTGAAGATTTATATGTTCACAATTTTTTCTCTCTTTTTCTTTGTAATGCAGATTTACAAGTTTATGCTATCATGTACTATGCTCAGGCTGCATGGAAATACAATCTCATCTTCTGAAATTGCATTATTGTATAGAATAACACAAGACATTGACTTACAAAGCCTAAAACTGCTTTCCACAGGGAGAAACATAAAAGAACTATTTAATGGAACATCACTTTTTACACGGATGATGAGACCCAAAATAAAGAGAAATTACTTCAAGCTATTCATTCATGTGCTAGATGAGAATCCTACATATTATTAAGATGCATTCTAATCCAGCCATAACTAAGGTAATACGTCAACTATGATATTCTAGTTTTCAAGATACAACCATGGAACTTATCTTTATTTTCTTACCTTCCTTAATCTATTTAAATGGACATTTACCATTACTATAAAAGGTTTGCTAATTCACCCTATTGCCAGGATAAGATGCAAAAACTACTACAAGAAAGCTCACCTGTTCCTCTTCCTTCACCATGTGCTGAATCAGTGATGTCTGAAGGGCTCCTGTGCAAGATGCTAATTGCCTTGGGAAGCTTTCATCATTTTGCATATAAGAATCGAGTAGCTCAAACAGCTGATCAAAAAGACTGCTTTCACCCTCATGCTCAAGTGAGTATGTTTGTGCCACATTCTTGACGCGCATGTCAAGAGCTGGGAAAAATAACCTGCACTTCCAAAATATCACGGCTGTCATTTCTCCTATAAGTAGCAGAATATAAGATTCAACCAAAGCAGTCTCAATCAAAAATAGGAACAATATGAATCCAATATGCTCAATGGACAGAGATCACATCTACGAGTTAGGGAAAACCTACACAGGTACGTTATTCCAAAAGCAAGAAGCAGTCGATAGACAAACATGAAAAGATATAAGAAAGTTCATGTATAAGCTACTAAGTTGTAAGTTCTAAACAATAAAGAATTTCCATGAAATGCAATCAAATTCCATATTCTTTTCCCTCTAAAAATGTAGGATACTTATTGTTCGGATATTTAAGTTGTGTATTACTTAGTTAGTAGAGTACTAGCAGTTAATAACAGAATATTAAGTAAGAGACACGTGTCACAAGTGGTGACGGTTATCTTTGTCTGTTCGTATACATAAATCTCTAATCTTCGGTAATGATGTTCATTTTCTTCATCAGTTTTTCTCTTAATCTCTGATTTGACATAAAATGTATAATACAATAACTATTTGCACAAAGAATGCGTTTGACGTAAGTGAATTAATTATACTTTACCGTGTTTAATAATCAATTGAACGTAAAACTGGTCTTCCAAACAGCTTATAAAGCATTTATAAACAACATGAACATATGAAAGAAACAAAAGATTGAGCCATATAGCTAAAGCAAATTTCCTCAACAGGAAAATGATAATAATTTCCACTCGGAATGAGCAGAATCAAAACCAACAAGATACTTGACCTATTATCACCCAAAAAAAAAACAAAAACACAGGAACAAATTACTAAACACAAAAAAAAATGCCTAGAGCAGAAATTAATGCATAATAACTCAATAAATTCTCTAATGCGCCACACTTTTCTTATAGAAAAGCAAAACGAAGAAAATGAATTAGTACCTCATCTTCAGCACTGGAATGGTGCTCGTAAATTAATCTAAGAAAACGGTACCGTTCAAAGAGAGACCTAACATCGACGGTTTGTCCAGTGGCAAAAGCCATGGCTAGTTTATGAAGAGCATCGAGCTCATTGCGAATAGCCTTATGAAAGTAAAGGAAGATCAAAATCGGCGATATTTGCTCGTTGCTTTCACAAGAACCCTTTTGAGTCAACATTGTTGGCGGATTTAGAGAGTACCATGCCTTCCCCTCTATGTAATTCCGGCAACGGGCGCAGCCATTTCTCTCTCCTGTAATTTTCTATGACTTTCAGGTTCTACGTAGAATCGTAGAAGTCAAAAGCCTCTCTCTGAGGCTCTGAAAGTAAACGATTATCTATTAAAGAAAAAAGAATTGCAGTTTGATTTTAGTTCAACGGAGAGGAAGAAGAGGGAGGTTTGTTTGGGTAGCAAGCTGCTGGGGGATCTGATAAGAAAAGCTTTATATAAATTGGATATGCGCCCACGTGGCAAGCTGACAAGGCTATGTTCGACGGTCCCAGCAGATGATGTTAGCAATGTTCTCAATTTTTAATGCTTCACATACTACATCAGCACCTTTTTCTGTGGTCAATAATAATAATGAATAACAACAAAAACAATAATGCACTTACAGGCCCTACATTTGTCTGATTTATCCACTATAATCTTACAATCATGGTGGGGTGGTTTTACATTTATGTAGGTTTTGGAATCACCATTAATTTACACAATTAAAAATCTAAATATTTTTATAATTAATTATGGTTTTGGGTTGTAATTCGAATCCCATCCTTGAATTTTACAATAAATTTGAATAATTTAATTTTAATGTTGACTTATATTTGTCAATTTTATAAATAATGGGCACAAAATTTAAAACTTAAAATCCAATATCCTCCAAAAAAAAAAATTCATCTTTGAATTTTAAAACTATTTCCTTCTTTTAGATAAATAGGGATTTAAGCGAGAAGATGATAATGGAATAAATATAAGAGAAAAAAGATTAATTTGCATTGGATAATAGAGAAAGGTTAGTCCTTGATATTCCTAAAGTAGTAAATGGCAATGGACAATGCAATCCTACTCAATCAACCTTTTTTTTTTCACAAAAGCCTATATTTAGAGAAAAAGAAACAGAGAATGGGTCTATGTAAAAAAAAAAAAAAAAATTATGGTCTTTTTTCTGTATCTGATACTTTTTTATTTTGTAATTTTTAGATCAGTTACAAAAATGCATATATAGAGAAAGCCTATATTATTTAAATATATATATATATATATATTGGGGGAACAAATTGAGGATCCAACATGTTGGTTTTTATAATTCTTTTTTGACAACTAAAGTTAAATCAGAGCACATAAATCATAATAGGCCAAATATGTATGGAATCCAATTCATATCCATATAGAAATTGATAAGCTCAACAAAGTTTAGTGTTTTCATGTCAAGAATCTCATATCAATTGATCAATTTGGTGTCAGAATATGTGTAACCACAAACCCATTTGAATTATTACCAACAAATTAAGGATCTCACTCAAATGAAGAAGAAAACAGTACCAAAACACACACACACACACACATTCATTTGCTGTGGTGAAATGAAAAATGACACACATTTGCTACTCCAATCACAGTTCTCCACAACCAAAATATAAAATCCAGCTATTGCATTTTATCTTCGCATATTAATACGTAGAGTCGAGTCGTAGATCGATACTCTGACGCTTATAGTGTGTTGGGCATCAATACTATTCGATTGAATGCACATGCGCAATTGGCATGGTGCATATTACATGCATTCATGCACCGTATCATAGCTCTAACATGTGAATTTTTTTTTTTAAATATCTTTATTCAGACAATAAAGAAAACATCTACATTTCAGAAAAATAAAAATAAAGATTTTTTTTAATGCTATAGTTGTCGGTTATGTCAAGTTGAGCCAGATAGTTTATTTTAATTGCGAAATTATTCAAGTGAGGACTTTAAAAAGTGAAAAAAAAAAGTAAATGCTGAAAGAGAAAGCGTATGTTGATCGATGGTGAGTAGCACAAGCATGCATGAAAATGGCACTTTACTTGGGGATAAAAAGAGAGATATTTTATCCTTTTGTAGTTATGTCAGGGCACGAAGGCATGACTGCATCACTACTCTGCCTATTTTGACTAAAATGGGCTCGGACCCGGCCACGTTACAGGCTCAAATGAACTGTAATTTTCAGACATTATGCTGCTTTTGGACTAATTTCCAGACATTATGCTCCTTTGTGGCCAAGACATTATAAGATTTTTGCTTACAGTAGACTGAATTTTGACCATAAATTATGTACTATATACACGCAGCATGGACCTTAAATAATTCCAAATTCTTTTATGCACATACATTTTTTTTAACTGCAAACCAATTAAACAAAATTATTTAAATGAGAGAATCAAACTAATGGAATTAATTCTATCAAATTTTCAATTGAAACTGAACTGTGCTCCTCTACATTGTATATGCAAGGCTTTAGAAGCTGTTATGTGTTCTTCAATTTCTCTCAAACTTCACTTACGTCAATTGCCTTGCCTTCTCAATTTATATCTTCATTTGACACCAATGTTTAATCTTTCCGCATTCGTCCTTGAATTTTTACAATGAAATTTTTGTACTAAGAGTTTTTATGTTGGATTTTTTGACGTTCAATTTTAATCATTAAGTTCTTATTCAATATAACTATCTTATTTGATATAAATGATAAGAATAGGCTGAATGCTGGGTTGAAAGTAAAAGGATACTCAAAGATTGTAAAATGAAGGCTTGAACTATTATTCCAATGAGAATAAATATAATAGAGTTACATTTAATTGCTACGATAAAATGCTAAACTAATTGATAAAATATATTTCAACTAAATACAACAACAAGATATACTAAACAAAAGCCTAGAATAAAGGAAATAACAGAAAAATATATGAAGGGTATCTCATTCTTTGTTATGCTCCCTCAAGTTGTCAATAAGATCAACAACGGACAACTTGGGAAAAAAAATGGTAAAAGCACGACGAGGCAAGGGCTTGGTTAGTAAGTCTACCACCTGATCAACAACATGAATATGACACACTTTTACTTGGTTGGCTTGGACTTCATCACATACAAAATGAAAATCAATTGCGATGTGCTTCATTTTGCCGTGGAAGACTGGATTTTCACATAGATAAGTGGTGCCACCATTGTCCTAGAGAATTTGAGGCTTGGTAGCAAGGGAAAGTGAAGCTCTTGGAGAAGATTAGCGATCCAATTGAGTTTAGCCAAGGCAGCAGCAATAGCACAGTACTCTGCCTCAGTAGAGGAATGAGATATGGCTCGCTACTTCTTAGAGGACCACGAGATAGGAGTGCTGCCAAGGTATACTACGAAGCCTGCAGTGGAAGATCTATCAACTGGATCTTCGACCCAATCAAAGTCCGAATAAACATAGATGCAATTATCACTTTCTCGAATGAGATGTAATGTAAAGATGTAGTGCTTTTGAGATATCAAAGTAGATGCTTGACAGCATTGCCAATGATCAGCAGACGGACAATGCATAAATTGGGCAAGTTTATTAACTGTAAATGCGATGTTAGGCCTAGTGAACAAAAGATATTGAAGTTTGCCCAAAATGCATCGATAATAAGAGGCATCAACAATATTGGCAGCAGTACCCAATGCAAGACTAGTGGTTGAGGTCATTGCGTAGGAAACCCTTTTGAGTTTTGCATGTTAAGTTCCTATAACAAATCTGATACATATTTATGTTGTGAAAGAAGCAGCCCATTTTTAGAAGGAATAACCTTAACTCTAAGGAAGTAGTGTAGATAGCCAAGGTCTTTTAATGAGAATCTTGCAGAGAGCCCGTTGATAATATGTTGGATAACACTTCCACTATTGCCTATAATCACAATGTCATTTACATAATCAAGAACATAGATAACAAAGCCAGAGGTGTGTGAAATGAACAAAGAGGAGTCAAAACTTGGAGCGATTAAAACCCACAAAGAGAAGATATGATGTTAATTCTGTATACCAGGCTTTGGGAGCCTGTTTAAGACCACTCATATTGCTTTCTTGCAGTTTACATACATACAGATGACTATAGTAGAATGCTCAAACCCAGATGGATGTCTTATGTACACTTCCTTATCGAGTGTTCCTTAAGAAAAGCATTATTGATGTCGAGTTGATGGATGAGCCAATTTCATTGAGTGGCTATAGTGAGCACAAGTCTGACCATTGTTGGCTTGATCACAGGACTAAAAGTGGAATGCATATCAATCCTAGGCCTTTAAGTGAATCCCTTTGTGACCAATCGGGCCTTATATCTGTCAATTGAGCCATCAGGTTTGTACTTAATGCGAAACAACCATTTGCAATAAACCACATTCCTAGAGGATCATTGGGCACCAGATAATCCTAAGTTTGGTTTCGAAACTAAGACATCAAACTCTTCTTTTATTGCTTGAGTCCAATGAGGTAGGCCGTGGGCTTGTTTATAAGTGGTTGGTTGAGTAGGAAGTGGAGTATAAGCAAGAAAAAAAATGAGAGAGAGAGAGACAGCAAGGGTGGAAGAGATATAGCAAACCGTGATTTTGAAAGAGAGAGAGGGAGAACTAAACTAGAGGGTGGAAGAGATATAGCAAACCATGATTTTGAAAGAGAGAGACGGGAGAACTAAACTAGAGGGTGGAAGGCAGATTTTGGAAGAGATTTATTGGACATCTAATACAGATCCAATGGATTAAAAAATAAGATGAACAATTTTTGGATTGATTCAATGGATATTTTTTTGGATTGGATTGGATTTAAGTCATTTTTTTAAACGGATTTAAGTAGAGTTTGGATTTGAATTAATTTTGTCAGATCTAATATAAAGTACTCTGTGAGCTCAATAAAAAATTCATGTGACCAAAATTAAAAGTTAAAAAAAATAATGCAGAAAATTTTTAATGTAAAAAGAAAAGTGCAAATTTAGAGACATAATGACGTATCAAACATACAAAAAGTGATTTCAAATTGTTTTGAAATTTTATGAGGAAAATATATCAAATTACCGTGAGTTCTTTTGATTTGTTTTTAATAACAAATAAATAGTGATAACATTTATCTCATAGTGGTTATAATTGGAGTCCCAACCCAACTCAACTAATATATATATATATATATAATACTTTTATAAATTTGATTATTTTTTCAAGTGATGGTCATAAATTTGACTATTTTTTCAACTAATTAGAATTAAACTACATCTAAAGATGTAATTATGTAATAAATAACCAGTTTTTATTGCATCATTTCAATTGATGGTTATGAATTTGGCCATTTTTTTAAATTAATTAGAATTGGGATAAAGACGTATTGATATAATAAATAAACAGTTTCTATTGCATCAATAAAGAAAAAGAAATATGAACGATAGAAAAAAAATTGGGTGAGAATAAAGATGTAATGAAATAAATATTCATAATAATTAATTAAAAAAGAAGAAATATGACATGACAGGAAAAAAAATTGGGTTACAGATCCACCTATATGGTGAAAGCCTTAACCGGATGTGTTCTAACAGGTAAGCCCGAGGGCTAATCCCATCCCTGTCAGGGAGATGCCAACCATTTCTCCTCTTAAAGAACACGCAACGCAGGTGGGAACAGTCATATATGTATAAAAGATTTTTTATTGAACTTTCGACGTGGGATAAACGCCTCTAATAGAAGCTCGCGTTACGCTTTGAAACTGGTAGTAGAATTATAGTCTGATACGCTAAAACAATTCCCATCCCAAAGCTATTCTTCGGTGGGCTAAAAAACATGGTATCAGAATAGTTCATGTTCTGCGGAAAAAAGTTGCCAAAACATGTCATTTATTGAAAGCAACCGCAACTCATATCCCCTGTACAACTCAACAATAATGTACCAATTATGTCCCTCCACCTCGCTTTCTACCATGTACAAGAAAGCAAATGAAACATTAAACACCCAATGCATATGCAAAATTTTTCTTGAATCTGAGAACTGATAACACGTGGTTTTAATAAGTTATAAACGCTAATCCTTCTACCAGAGAGGTGGCAGCTATGAGGATGGTTGACTAGTAGAACTCAGCAATTCTTTGATATGGGTCTCAACTTGTTTTCTAACAAAAGAATAGGGGCATCGTTCAATTACTTCAGCTCCAAAGGAAAATACAAGAGCCTTCCTGGCAGTTTCCAGATCAATACCACGTGCCTGAAAGTAGAAGAGTTGACTTTCTTCCAGATCGCTTATTGCAGCTCCGTGGGAGCACTTTACATCATCAGCTATAATCTGCAGATTTGGTTTCACATTTACAGTTGCACGTGGTTCCAGGAGGAGGCTCCTAGTTAATTGTCCAGCATCCGTCTGTTGTCCCATATCTGCAGAACAGCAGCAGTGATAAGGTTTGACAATTAGCATCCTTTAAACCATTCTCTTCACTATCAACAAGCAAGAAGCGAAGAGGTAATAGACAATTGGTTGGATAAATTGTCAATGCAGAAAATTAATCACATAAAGATTAGTTTCCAGAAAAGGAGTATATTATGATGATCTAAACATCAAGACAGCCATTGGCTTAACTTTACATCCCATCAAGATTAGGTCTAATCACCACAAAGCATAGAAAACAATGTTCCAAATATCAACTTGCTGCTATGCATGTATGATCTATTAAAGAATCTTAAAAGCCTGATTCAACAAATGATACAGAACAATAGAAAAAAGCACTACAATATATTGAAAAAAGCAATGAAGGCCGTGAATAATTGAAGACAACAACAGTACCTGTTGACTTTTATGTTCCCATCAAAGACAGCTTGTCCTTGTGAATGAGCAACTATGCACTTGTGAAGTTGTCGTGAATAGGCCCTTGGATGATCCAAGACTAGCCTGCTATGTAGATCTTGTGTTTGACCACTCACAGATAAATGAAACGTTGATAATTCTGTTGTTGTATCTGAGCCCAGTTGCTGAACATGGAGATTGTGCCGGCTCAATTTTCCTCCAGTGCTCACCTCCACAAGCTCATAAGTGCTCTTTGATTTCTACAACGAACAACTTGAAGTCAGATCTCCATCATACTTTTTTTTCACCCCTTACTTCTTATGTTACCCTGAAAATGAAAGATAAAAGGGAAAAGATTCTCCCTGGAACCTGCTTCCCCTAAAGAGAAAATATTTTCCCCAGATTACCTGCTAGAGGAAGCACAACCTATTGATGCAAAACTAAAATGAAATATTCAGTTCCCCATGCTAAGAGATACCTGTTTGTCTCTATGATATTCCTTGCATACCCCTCAGCTAAATCCTTTTATATGACTAAGCCAACAGAATTTTTTCTAAGAAATTCTTCCTCCTAAAACTATGGTGAAGAAAAAATTGAAAAAAGAAAGGAAATTGCAAAAGTTATTTCTCTGAAACCAAGGAAAAAAAAATTCATAAAGGAAAAGCTTGGTTCATTTAAAAGCTGTATTCCAGAATGTACTGATAAACAATGTAAATATTCATGAAACCAAGGTAAGCATTCATACATTCTGTTTTATTTCTCACATGTCACCATTACTCAACTTTGATTTTGTATTATACATATATGCATAGCCAATTTAAATCTTAAGACTCATAGCCAAAAAATTATGTCACATGCCCTTCAAGAAATAATTCACACAGCCTGACTTCAAACGAAAATGACCTGCATCATCTAATAAGCTTTCCATACAATACTGAAAAGGGCATTGGTATGCAAAGCCAAATTTTTTTCAGTGTGGGAGAAACTACATGCATATTGAAAACTGAATGATGAACACGTGCACTGAAGTCAATTCTACCAACTCATCCAAACTGAACAAAAGGAATATATTATCCACAAACTAAATTTAGTGATTTTTTATTAGAAAATTAAACAAATGAGCAAAGCATACAATCACAACTCACCTGTTGGACGGAAGTCCACTTGATATGGGCAGAATTCAAGGATTGACTCTGTATATAAGAATGCCTAACCTTTGCTCCTTCTCCAATCATCAATTCTGAAACCGCATTTGCCCAATAACATTTATCATGATTTCCAATGCTTACAAACTCCTCAATTATCCCGACCTCGCCTCCGTCCTCCACCAACACAAGCACCCTTGGATTTGAAACTGGCAATTTGTTAGATCCATCCTCTCCTCCCTCAACTGAAAAATATCTCAAATGAATTGGATTCTCTACTCTAACCCCTGCAGGAACATAAACTACAGCCACATCTGGTGCTCCCAATCCATTAATGGACCAAAACAAATCACGCCACTGAAAATCATGAGCAAAATTGGATTCTACTTGGGCAATTTCATCTTCAAACCTAACAAGCTACCTACGTAAACCCCATGAGGCAAGTTTGACAAATTTGACATAGCATTTAAGACAAACCCATCGACAATAACAATTTTAGGTGCATGTGTATCATTTGAAATGTCTGCTATATGGTCTACATGTGGTGGCTGAGGGATTGGTTGAATTTGAGATTGCTTGATAAATGAAGTGTCAGTGAACCGAAAAGGCTCATCTCTGCGAGAGGGCCAAGGGGTAGAAAGAAGGGACTGAGAGGAAGAGTCCCTCAGTTTCTGGAGTGAGGGAAAGGGAGATAGGGAATCTTCAAGGGTCTCTGCAAGTTGGAGAACAAAAGGGTCAGAAAAACCGGCATGTATTCTTGTGGCGAGTAAAGGACTACTTTTGACCTTAAGTTTTGGTTTGGGTTTGATCCTAAATGTTATTGCAGTGGATGTGTGGGGTGCCAATACTAAGGGAGAGCTGGACGTCATATCAGCTTGATGTGATCTTCCTTTCTCAATCTGTGCCTGTGACTCCTCTTCCTTCAACTGGTCAGCACATGGACACTTACAAGAACCTTAAAGGACCTATAAATACCTTTTTATTACTGTTGAAGCTCTCCAGGTTTATGTCAGCAGTTGTGCTGCTCAATCAAACCAAAAAAAAAGCCTAAAATTATCAGAAGACACCTGCAGCATTTACACTGATATTAAATATCACTTCAGAAATGGACTTACTCACTATTTTGCATGCTGATGCTAAGGGAAAGGAAGAGTGAAGTACTTTCATGACATAAAAATCATAATACTAAATGCTTTTTCAAAATACAGGCAATCAATAAAGGTCAACCAAAACTTTGTTAATCCTCATTTAAATATGAACTTCCAATACAGAATGCCCAAAGAAAAGCTAACCATTCAAAACATAAGAAATAACAGGAACTCATGCAAGCATGTGAGGTTTTTTTTTTTCCCCCTCTTTTTTATTTCACATGACTATAACTCAAACATGAGGGAAAAAAAGTGCAAGCAAAAAGACCAAAAAATGTGCTAGCCCTACAAACTTCCAAGCTTTGCATACAACAATATCGGGTGGCTTGCTCTATTTAATTGTCCCTCAATGCTGATAATAAAAATATTGCTAAGGCATTAAAAATTAAATTTTTAGTAATATTTAAAAAAATTTAATAATAACTTAAAAAGTTAAAAACAAATTATCATGATTTATCCTCCCAGCTGCCTCAATCATCTCACCAAATTCCCTTCCCATTAAATCACATCCTTTAATCTCTCTCCATAGTCTTAGCTTCACCTTTAGCCACTGCCAAGGCTGCTGCTCTGCTTTGTTCAAAACAAAAAGGAAGAAGTTGCTGCTCCCCCACACAAACATGTAAAGCTCAAAATTGATAAGCCCCAACAAAGAATTCTTGCTTTTGTTATCCATCATTCCAAAATCAGGGAAAATTGTCAAAACAAAGAGCCATGTCTTATGTTTCTTCAACTGGACACTAATGTCCTTAACAAAAATAGAACAGGCAGTAGAGAAATGACTGCCAGTCAATAAAACAGAGATTCAAAAAACAAAAAATTCCACGAAGAGCACAGATGAAGATAATGAAATCCAATCTTTTAATACATAAAAGGGTCAATTACAATAACTCCTAACCTTTCCCTCATTTTTCAATTTAATTTCCAAACTAAAAGAATTTACAAATGGACACCCAACCTTTAGTTATATTTCAAACAAGGCACTGTTAAAAATTCTATCCAAAACTAAAAGAATGTTATGTTGAACCCACGGAATATTTTGTTAGTTTTGAAGGAATTTTTTTAACAAAGTATCTGATTTGAATTATAACTAAAGATTAAGTGTTAAACTATAAGTTTTTTAAGTTTGGTAATTCAATTGAAAAGTGAGTGAAAACTTGGGTATGAATTTGTAATTAACCCTAAATAAAACGATGTCCTAGAAGTTTTACGTATCAATAAAGAAGTGTGTTGGAAAAGTGAACAATGAGTAAAAATCTAAACTTTTAAAAAGTAATACAAGGAACTTCTCATATATCTGAACCCAGATAAACATTTTCTTCTGTTTTTCTTTTTTTTTTTTGGTATATCCAAGTACACGTCATAGTCCAGAACAATGTTAGATTTTCCTTCCTAATACTCAAGTACACCTGATGTATAACTAGTGTAATCAGGATATGCCTCATAGTCTAAAAAAAATGATACTCCTACACAAAACTTTTAACAAACGCCTTCCTTACACTATAGGAATTAAGAAGTATGGCTTGTAAGAGTGTAAAGTATCAATTATTAATTTATTGCTCTCTCACAATGAAGAAAAAGAAACATATCCTTCCACATTTATATACATCAAATTTGAAAGAAAATTACTCCACCAATTTTATGATTTTCTTAAATAAACAAATTAAACAAAAAAAAAATCTTGAAAACCAAAGCTTCTTTTAATTTTTAATAGAGCTGGTGTTTCAATGAGCATTTTCTTTTGCTGCGGATCCAAAGGAAAAATTAAAGTTCCATGCCAATTTGAGAGTTCTAAGAATATTGAATTCACCAAAATTATAGCAGTGGAGTGAAGCAAAGCTCAAAAACCAGAAAATCAAAACTTGTATTCCGTAATCCTCTATTGCCTATGTAATTGAGAATTGATAATTAGGTTTAATTCAAATATAGAAAGAACAGAAAAAGGGATTTAGAATCTACAAAACCTCTAACTTTATATTTATAATCAAACTCAAATGCCCAACTCATGCAAAAACAAATCAAATTAAAAAGAGAAAATAAAGGAAGAGAAAGTAAAAAGCATAAATAACAGAAGAGATGTACATGAACTAAAGCAAGGCAGTTTTGTTGTTATGTCTCTGACCATCACAGTTATCGAAGCCCAAATTTCTAATCAACTATCCCTAACTCAAAATACTTTCTATAACCCTTATTTGCTAGTTAATAAACATTCAAGCAAGATAATTCTAATAAAACTTCCCAAGCATGAACGTTAGGCCAATTACATAAAATTCCATGATTTTTCATAGATTTCTAACCTCTGACCAAACCTTGTAATTTTAAGAAAATAATGCCTAAACTTTGGCCAAGAATGCCCTTTATTTTAGAAATCAAAACTCGGGTTCTACCATTAATTTAAAAAAGAAAAGAAATATTTCTACAAGATGCCTTGGTTGTTAACCAAAACACAATAAACCATTAAAATTTCAACTGATTAGGACGAATGGGACCTTCCTAGTTCCTCCATGAGCAAAAGTAATAACTAGAGAACAAATAAGTACTAAGCAAAGTTCAAGGCTTATTGAGTTACAATTTCAAGGTCCACCTAAGACTTTAAGTCAATGGATCTAATGGTTAATTCCATATTCTTGCATATGGTTACAGACTAGTAGTTTAACACACAGATAACATGGAAATTCGAACACAATTGTTTTCCCATGTAAAATGCAATCATTTCAGACAATATAGCAACTTGCAGAATCAACAAATTATTGGTCAGAGACATAACAATCTGGAAGATATAACAAGAAAATCGACAAATTAACATGATGGTCAGACAAATCAACAATCTCTAACTCTAGATCTATAATCACACCCAAATTTGCAGCTTATGCAAAATCAAAAATCAAAGAAAGCAAAAATAATGGGAGTGAAGCAAAACCACAAAACTTGAACTCACCGAAATTACAAAATTATACTGGGACTGTAGCAACACCTATCAAAACTTGTAGCCAGAAAATCACCAAACTGATTTAATTGAGTCGATTTCTAGAGCAATGAGATAGAGACTGAAAAAAACGCATGAGCTCGAGAGAAAGAGAGAGAAATAGATGGAAGGGATGGTAAATACGGGATATTGATTTTGGGGTATTATTGAAAGAATAGGAAACTATAAACTAAATTGGTGTATTTAAAAATAAATAAATAAAATCGGTGCGTAGAGTGTAATTTTCCAAAAAATACTAATAAAAAAATTCAAACAGACGCCTCCATTTTGGACCAAACACCGGCGGCAGAGAATTTTTCTAAAGGAAAAAAAAAAAAAAGGAAATTTTACATAAATGCCAAAACAAATGGAGCCCTCTCTAAAAATACCCTTTCTCTTTTTTTTCCTTTCAAAATTACCCTTGAAATTTTGAAAAGGAGATGAAGAGGATGGCTTGCTTTCGTCGTTTATCAATTATCATGGGGAATGTACTGGCAAGTGGCTTCAAAACGGCCACGTTTGTCCATCTTGCCGGTTTCCGATACCGATATGTAAAGTGGTGGAGGGAAATTTTACATTTTTGAGATGGAAACATTGTGAGCGACGGCTGCCGGCGGTGGGAGAATTAGAATGGGGGCTGGCATGTCTACCCGGCCACACATTTGCCTTTAACAAAACAATCAATCTCTGATAGGTTATTGTTGTTTAAGAGGATTTGTAATTAATTAAATAAATCATAATTAGTAATTACTTCTTATTGAAAGTTATTTTATTTACTTTTTTATGCATCGGTAAATCTTTATCATGTGGCACTTTGGTGGATACCGCAATGTTATGAAAAGGAAACTAAGCTGTTGTAGTATCCAACTGCCGTTCTCCTGCCGTCATCTATCCAAATGCTTTACCAGCTGCTGCAATTTGTTACCATCTGTCTACCTGATTCACTGTGCATTGAAGATAGTATCTTTAATGTGCAAGTACAATTTCTCATCTTAAAAGAAATTAAATTATATATATATAAATATTTCTCACCATTTAGCCAAATTGTAATTCATCATTATGTCTTTCTTTGGTGTGTGTGTATATATATAAAAGGACGGAAACATAAATTATTTTCAGTACAGCACTTATATAAATATACATTATAGTTTTCTTGGTTAAAAATTAGAACACATATCAAATATATTAAATCTACTTGTTTAATACGTTAAGAGAGTCAATTAAATTTTAAATTAGGAAAAGGGAACAAATTGCTACTGAACCATGCGAAATACTATAAACTGAAATTTTGTATATCAACTGATATATCAAGTTCACTATACCAAAATTTAGATGAAAATTTTTGAATTTGAAATTTAGTATATAAGCTAGTATACCAAAAATACCCGTCCGCCTACCAAAATTTATTGAAGGAGATCCAAATATGGAATTTGGTTTAATGGTTGCTAGACCCACTTGTATACCAAAATTCAATAAAGAAAATTCAAATCTGGAATTTTACCAACCGTTATATCAAAATCCAGTAAAATAAATCTAAATGTAAATCTAAATCTTAAATTTGACATGTCAGCTGCTATATTAAATATATCCACCGGTATATCAAAATCCTGGTAAGGAAATTCAAATATTAAATTTGGTGTAACAGATATTCCTATTAGTGTACCGAATTTCAATGAAAGAAATCAAATCTGAAATTTGTTATATTAGATGGTATATTAGGTATATCCATTGGTATATCAGGTATACTAAAATTCAGTAAAAAAAATCCAAATCTGAATTATGTATACCAAAATCCAGTGAAGAAGATCCAAAGATCATGCCATGTCTCAAGAAGTCTTCTGTCTATTGCAATTACCATTCACAGCAGTTGAACACATTATTAGTGAACACATACATATGGGAAAGAAAACAATACAAAATGGGAAAGTTAATACCTTGTTTTCTTTGTTATGTCTAGTGTCATTAAGTTCGAAGCATGTCGTTGCTACAATAATCAAATATAATTTTTTTTAATAAAGCAAAATTCATTAGCCGCTATGGAAATTTTAAAATAGCTAATTAATTAGTTAAATTGTATAATTCTTCCACACAAATATATATGATATCACATCACAAATTGGATAAAAAAAATTCAAAAAGAAATTCAGTTTCTTCATCTACAACTACATACAGGAATTGATAATTCTAAAATTTTCATAAAAGAAAGAAAGGGTTCTGATTAGGAAAAATGGGAAGTCGATGTGTGTTTGAGGACTTGATGCCAATTGGATTAAAGAGTGTGAGCCTTGCAAAAGGAGCTTGCCCATTTGGACTGGGTGTTAGCACTCTGATACTTAAGTTAGCAACCGGAAGAGAGTATTTTAAAGAGAGAATGTTAATAAAACTAGAGAGAAGATAGATGATTTTAGAATGAACTTGCTATTTATAAAGTCAAGAGACTCAAGTAGTATTATTGAATAGTAGACTTACTCTAAAGTAGGTATGAACTATTACGGAGGTGGTGATGATTTGACAATGACTTGTATTAGATAACCTTATTATAGTAGGAATGGATCATGTCTGATCAGACTAGCTTATTCCCTATGTCTCAGTTATTTGGCTAAGAGAGCCTGAGCATCCTTAGGCCTTCTTAATACTTGGCCTTCACATGATCCTTAATGGGTTGGCTTAATTTTTTATTATTTGAGTATTATTAGAAATAATACAAAAAAAAAAACACCAACACAAGATGGAGAAGGAGAAAAAAAATAAAAAGCAAATATCTTTTATGCCTTTAAGATTACAATATGCAAAATGCAAAAATGTTATTCTAAATTTCTTCAAACAACCTTTGAAAAAGCTCATGACAACATCAATGGTGATCTTTCTTCCCCATCGAACAAGCACCCGGCGACTGTTCCCGGCAAAGGCTAGTAGCACTAGCACTGTAATCCAAGCTAATATGGTGCCACGCGCTGATGTCAACAATAGCCCACCGATCACCACGGCAGCCGACAAATACGAGACTAAAAAGTTGATTTCATAGTCATTATTAGACAGAAGAAAGATGGAAGAAGTCGGGAATAAAAAGACAAGCAACTTTTTTTCTGGAACAAGTAGTTGTTTTAGAAGTGTTGTTCATCGTGTTTCTAATAAAAAGAATGGAGAAGAATCAATTGGAGTTGAAGATGGAGCACCATTGCTAAAACAATAAGCAAAGAGAGATTGTAAATGAAATTAGAATATTAATTAGGACTTAAAGTAAGAGGGGCATTTTTTAAAAACATAAAATTAAAAAAGAGCCTTTTTAAAACTCTAAAATTGATAAACTCTAAGATTAATCGGATCGGTTCGATTTTTGATATTAGGTATATTTTGGATCGGGTTGAAAACCCAACTAACCCGAATCCGACCGAACAACTCAATTTTTTAAATATATAAATAAAAAAATTAATTTCTCTACAAGATTAATTAATACATAATATATATTTAATATAATTTTGAAATTGTTAGTTTGTTGTATTTTTAAAATATTTTTTATGATATTTAATATTATTTATTTGCATTAATTTATAATTTTAATTTAAATATTTAAATTAAAAAAATAAAAATTCGGATTATTCAGATCGAGTCCGAAAAAAAAAAGGAATTAATCGGGTAGGAGCCCGATATTTATATAGAGTAGGACCGAATTCGATCGATGCACACTCCTAATAAATTTGATTTCCGATTCAAAAGAAAATTCACTTCCGTAAAAGTTTGACCACTCTTTTAAAAAATTAGGAAGAACGTTGATTTAATTCATAACTATTCGGTTCCTCCGATGCTCAACAGGTATTTCATGTATTAAGGTTACCTTTTGTAAATATGGATTCACTTCTGGCAATCCATTAATTGTGATAATTCATTTATTGGCTTTAGTATTAGTATATCTGTGGCAATAAAAAGATGTTTGCTGCCATTTAGGCGTCAAATTTAAAATGCAAGAAAGTTGACACTCAACTTGTCAATTTGGGGTAGGGGTGAGCAAACTATGGGTAAAACCGAAAAACCGAACCAAACCGACCGATTTTTTTAATTTGGTTCGGTTTTTCGGTTTTTCGGTTCGGTTTCGGTTTATATTTTTAAGACTGTTCGGTTATTTCGGTTCGGTTCGGTTTTTAAAGGAGAAAACCGCATAAAAACCGAACCGAACCGAAATTTATATAATTATATATATTTTTTTGATTTTTTTATTAAATAATTATTTTATACATATAAATTATTTTATTTTTAGTTGTAAATTATATGAGTACATTTATCAATTATTAATATATATTTTTTAGGTGATAATTTAAAATTTTGACGATTAAATTGAAAATCGATTAAATAAAAAAAATTTAATGGTTTTTTTGTATTATTTATTATATATTTTGAGATTATTTCTTTAATTTGAACTTTTATTTGTACAATTTACATATTTTTACTTTAGTATATTATAATTTATAATTTTTAAACACAATATTTTTTATTTTTTAAAAAATAATTTTAAATTTTGGTTTTTCGGTTAACCGAACCAAACCGACCGAAAATTTCGGTTCGGTTTAAATTCGGTTATTCTAAAATTTCGATTCGGTTCGGTTGATAAAAATAAGAGAATTTCGGTTTTCGGTTATTTCGGTTCGGTTCGGTTATTGAACCGAACCGACCGTTGCTCACCCCTAATTTGGGGCATTAATGAACTTTTCTTTTTATTCTGGGGGCATTAATGAACTTTTAAATTAATAATTCGGGATGGTGCCAATGTGTTTAATAATTAATAATGAGGAACAAAACAAACTTGAGAAGTGAGACTGAGTCCAAAAACAAAAACTAACACAGTATTTGTTTATGCTATTTTATCAAGTTCTAGAATTCGTTTCGATGTTGACAATGTTATTACTGACTGTAAATTTATTTTGGCTAGTCTTTCTAATATTTGATCTGAATTAGTTAAAAGATATGCGAATTATTGTTTATAATTATGTTAAAATAAATAGTTTTATGTCAGGTCTTGTTTATTAAAATTCAAGTAGTATTGTTTCAGCTATACGAACTGATTTTTCTTAATAAATTTGGCTTTTTCTCCAAAAATAAGTATTTGTTTCATAGGTGGGTGGGGATTACGATGATATGGTATAGGCTGTTTCCATGGTATTGATTAGTATGGTATTTTATTTTATTTTTATAAACATTTTTATAATTAAAAATATTCTGATCAATTTATTATTTTTTAAATCATACTCTACCATCAAACCATTATTTAACCATACCATATCATACTATATTCCTACACTGCATTATTCAAATTTCCATACCATATTATATTCTTTAAATTAGCATAGCATACTCTAGCGCATCGTGCCATACATCACTCCATACAAAGATACAGAAACAGTATGTCATAAGCCCCCCA